>BSBK01006553.1:35000-285891 GCA_027943335.1 Chamaecyparis obtusa
TATGTGACTAACTACTATTTAACATACCTAGTTCTAGTATCTTTTTATTGCATATTCAATTTGGCTGTTAAGAAATAGTAAATCCATAATTAATTAATTTTAACCTAACTATGACTGTTTACTTAAGGAATGAACACGGGATGAATGATCTAATGGTCGTAGTTTGTTCGCATGAAACTTAAGTAAACTTTCTGATCATGCGATAGCCTTTGATTTAAAATGAAGGTTACGGTGAATTACTAAGTAATGTGACGAAGGGTTTACCGTCGATATATCGTAATCAATAAACAGTCCTATCTTCACATAGAAACTTTCAAACCACTACGAGCATATGAGAGCCATTAGATTATGTTTCAAGGAGAATTGATAATCCAGGTTCAAACTTCAAAGCGTACTGGTGTGAAGTTTAATAGATGTAGTTCTGGTTAAATTTAATTTAACCATAAATGGGCAAAAAACATTTAATGGATTAAAGTGGGGTTTAAAGGTTGTATTTACTATAGTAAAGTATCAGATTTATATGTGTAGAGTAACTGTATCCAACATTGTAGTGTGAAGGATTCTAAATTGAATTTTTTGACAACTTATTTGTACAGTTTTGGCGTATAAATGGAAAAATATAATTTTGGATTTAGTAGGGATGTAGAGGTAATTGCGAAATGTAAAAAAAACATTTAATGGGTTAAAGCTATGTTTGAAGATTGTAATTACTAAATGCAATTTTATTAATGGGGAGTCTGTCACTGTGAAGATATGATCACGGTGAGATCATACCATATATGATTGAAATTAAGACGGGCAGGTTGTCCATTAAACGAATCAATTTAACAGATAATATTAGCTGAGGAGAGTGAGAACATTTAATATAACATTAGTTTTAGAACCACTTGTGTGTAGTTGATTTGTTGGGGGCTCCATCCGATTACTCATTGTATCTTCTTTGATATGACAACAGCTAGTCAATTGTCACTCTAGTGCATGTTCACAATTGGCGACTTAGATCATTGCTAAGATATGACCGCTATCAGATCTTAGCATTTACAACATAAATTAAGAGTGTCGGGTTTCGCATTAGATGAATCGATATTATAGATAATATCGCCTGAGGAGAGTCAGAACATTTAATAAACATTTGTGACAAATCTTAAAAAGATTTTGTTTAATAGTACTTTTTGAAATTGTCTAGAAAGTAAAATATTTTTATTAAATGTTTTGGTTTTGATAATCGGATTTATTTCTTTTAGAATTTGCATTTGCTCACATCAATTATTTATACAAATCTAATTGATAACCATGACAAGATTTAATCTTCATCGGTAAGAAATGTAATAAAGTTTTTGTTATAGAATAATATTAAATTATTTTTAAAATTTTAGAAGATGTCGTATCTGATATGAAATCTGAAGTGTTTTGCATATAACATAAGTTAATTGTGTTAGATTTCAGTTTATATGACATGGACATAAGTCATTTTATTAAGTTACATCAGTCTTTAACAATTAAAACAGTTTCGTAGGAAATCTATTAATGATTTCGTTAATTAATTATGTTGAAAATCTTATAGCAAGCCATATATGTGTTGAATCTAACGTTACTATAAATCAATGAATAAGAAAATGAATTCGTTGTAAAGATCATTGGAGCAGCTAATATAGATTACTATAAATTAGCTATCGGTAATGGAAGCTACATTTACTTTTCAATCAAGCTCACCGCAAATTGCTTTCTTTGGCAGAGTAGAAAAGTCATATTTAAAAAATTTACTACTATGCAAGACTAGGTCTATTGTGGAAGCTATTCAATGGACATTAGGTGAAGAATTTCATAATGCCACTCATAGATGGAAAGTAAATGTTGATATTGCCGCTATGTTAATGGCTTGGGGTTTAGAAATTGGAGAGAATGTTGAGATTGTTTGTTTTGTAATGATTTCTCTTTTTCCTAAAGATTTGATTGACAGACTTAATTTTTTGTTAGAATACACACAAGCAGGTCAAGGTTTTGAGTACAGTAACTATTTTTTAAACAAAAAAGAGAATGAAAAGATACATATTTTTCCATTTGTGTGGTGGCCATTGGTAATAGACAGAGAGATTTACAAAATAGATATCGAATATCAATGGGTAAATCTATGTAAAGAAATCTGGCAATATAAACAATTTGAAGGTGGTACAATATTTCTAGTTGTCTTTCCACAATATGCATGTTCTATCTGCGTACAAATTAAAAACAAACATTGAAATAATCAAGCTTTTATAGGAAATTAAGTTCCGTCAAGGATGCCAATCATCTTTCTGAAATGTCATCATAGTTTTCATCAACTAAGAAGAAGGATACTTGAACATTTTGAATGCTCATCAAAACTAAGGTAATTTCTATAATATTGATATCTTATAAAAATTTAAATGTCATAAATTTAATTGTTGTTGTTTTTATCTTCTTTTTTGTTGTTTTAATTTAGGTAGTCTAAAGATTATAGTTTTGGAAACTAAGATAAGCGAGAGAAAAGAGTGAATTTATAATTAGATGCAGCTTCAATCGGTTGTATTCCATCCAAATTGTTAATTGAGTCATCGATTCTGTGATGCAAGCTTTATTGTGGATGCATCTTCAATGATCAGCTGTCGTATGTTCACAAAGTATTTGATTTTTCCTTGCAAACATGCGCCACCCATTAGATAGTTTAGGATACAATCACTTTACCGGGTCCTTACCACCTAAAATTGCCAACAGTACAATGAATATAGGATTGCATTGCTCTACATTTCTAGTTTGAGTTCTACAGGTTTCCATTTAACATATATAGCATAAATTTTTTATCTGTCCAGGTTAATATCACACCATAAATTTGTTTTTAGTTTTTCTTGTAAGCTACGCATATAGTGGACACAAACAATGTTATATTGCAACTTATGTATTCTACCCATATTTGGTGAAATGTATCATGTATTTTAATTTAAATTATGGAATGAAAGGGAAATACCTTAGTAGTGTTTTAATTTTTTGATGTTTCTTTTAATATTGTAAACATTTGTATGTAGTGTGTTTTTTATATTTGTCATCTATAGTGTATTTCATTGTCGCTGCAAGATTTTTTTTTGTAGTTTGGACAACGAATGTGTTCATCAAGAAAGCAGATTTATATGATAGTCATTGCTAATTAGGACTTTGCATTTTGACGTGTTTACCTTGTTTAGTATCCAACGAAAGCGGGTTTTGAAGATTCTATTTACTATTTTCGATGCTATTTCATTAGGGATTTTGAGGTAGTTGTATTGTAAAGTTGATATGTGAAATAGACAAATTGGACTAAAATATTGGCAATAATATAAAGATGATCAATGTTGCAATATATTAATGATTATTCGATCAAGTACATTTGTACTTTATGCAGGACTGAGGACATGCTCATTTATCGATATGGCATTAATTAATTCTATTTAGTGGGCATGACATTATTATAGATTAACAATTCTCAAAAAATTTATTGTTCTGACGGTAGTTGGAAAACATAGTAATCGATAGAAAAGAAATAAAAGGCATACGACATTCTATGCACCATTTTTATTAATATTTGTTATTTTCAATGCATATAGGGATCATAACTACACATTAAAAGAGTAAATTTTGAAAATAACAAGAATATTAATTTCTTTTACGTTTTATATGTTTTATATCTATTGAATTCTAATTTTAAATTAATAAAGTCACAGTATTTATGATTTTATTGTTTGAATTGCATATATCTTTAAGAGCATTTGGTTATCAATCTATAATCTTTTAGAGCATGGGTAGAAAAATAAATAGTTACGATCATCTTGAGGGAATAGAAAATGCATGGAAAGATATTACAGATACAAACCTTTATGTTTACAATTTAAATGATCTACACAGAAGGATTAAATCAGAACCAGTTCATTCCATTACACAAGGCCTCATTGGCAGTGGACTAATAGAAGCTGCAGGATTTCCAATTGTTATTCAAGTTCTAGAACTCATTATGGAATGCATTAAAAGATTTGATTCACATACTAGAGAAATTAAGAATGAAAACAATGAAGTAGTCATTTGTTTAAATAGAGTGTCGATTCAGAAATTCTTTGTTTTACCTACAAGAGAACAATATTCAAAATGGAATTTATCTTTATCAGTGTCAAATTTTAAGCTAAAAAGGTCACGTTGGCGAGCTATTATTTCTAAAAACTAGTTTGAAACCATTATGGCAGCGAGTTCAAAGTTACCGAAAACCCTATATGGAACAGATTTAAAAATAGAGACTCTTGGTATACTAGTACTTTTGCATAGAATTAGAGGGAGTGAACAAGCCCTAAGTTTTGAAGAATGGTGGTTTTGCCTTATGCAATCTATAGGTACAAATAATATTTTTATAGATTGGGCTCAACTCATAAGTGATAGACTCACTAAAATGCTTGTTTTAGCAAAGCATTCGTACAAATTTCCAATCTCATCTTACCTCATCTATGCACTTGCATGTGAATATATAGGGAACGAGCTACCTAGTGTTGTTGAATATGATGCAAATATTCAGGTTTATGTTTTCTATCCATGTATACAACTCGAAAATAGCTATGGAAATTTTAGAAGGGTTAATGATTTTTTTCAATGAAGTTATGCCATGAAATTCAGGGTTGTCCAGAAGGCAGATTATTTGATGCAGCTATACAAACAATTATGGAATTTGGTAGCTATTATACTCAATATCGTACATTTACATATATTAGGATTGGAGCTTTTGATGGGTCTCCATACAATTTGCCTAAATATGTAGATGATAAAATGGCTTTGATAGAGTTATGCAGACAAATCATTGAGGTCAATAGTAGATGTAGTGAACGTCATAAAGTAGGTATTCATTTTCCAATTTCAATAGGTGCTTATACATGCTTTTCTAGCTCTTGTGCAATAAATTTGATCAATTCATCTAGAGAAAGATATAAATTTGATGAATATAATGTTGTTAGGCATCATTTTGATCCTTCAAATTATGTAAAACAAAACCTGCAATTAGGTCTTAGTTTTAATCACATTGCTTCATTAGAAGATTTCTGGGCTAATTGTAAAGATGACTTTGAAATGAGAGAAAGATCATGGTCCCGACTCACAGTTGAATAGATTCAACTTTATAATATTGATATATATGTGAAAGGATTAAATGATGATCAATCTAAATTGTTTTTTGGTCATTATTTGTCCAAAATAAAAAGGACACCTTTGCAAACTTTGCAATTTGAAGAACCTGAATTAGACAACCTTGAAGAAAGAATGGAACAGATAATGAAGAGAACAAAAAAATGGGTTCAGTACAAGCAAACTGCAAAGGAGACATCAAACACAGAAGGAAAATCAACAAGTGAAGGTCAAACAATAGTTTCAGTTCAAGTTCCTTTACCAATAATGCAGACAACAGTTGAGTCTAGTCAAGAAATGACAGGAGGTGATGATCAACCACCAAATAAAGATAAAACCATAGGCAAGACTTGTGGTAGTGGTTCACTTGCTTTGATTAACATATACAGTTTAGAAGAAGCAGGAAACATAGAAAATGAAGATGAAATAGTTCAAACAGAATAGAATGCAAGAATGCAATGTTTTGAAGAACAACTAGAAAATGAAATAAGAGATTTAATTGAAGGTACTGTAACATGTATTCAAGATATAGTACCCAAATTTAAAAGTTCTAGTAAAGAAATAGAAAGCCCTACAATAGTCAGAAAATTGTTTGATAATGAAACTTTAGCCTCTTCCTCAAAAGTTCTAGGTACTGGTTCATTGTTAGAGCATACAGGACAAAGAAAAAGAAAAAGGAAAGAGGATAGAATTCCTATTGATGATTTAGTTTCTCGAATCATAAGTGAAAGTACTGGTTCGAGGAAAAATAAAAAAGGAAAGAGGAAAACTAGCTTCTTTTGAAAAACATGAAGAAATAGGGCATGTAATATTACAAGTTGCAGAACCAAAACAAGAAAGTAATTTTTTAGATTTTAATGCAGTTGATTCTGATGTTAATGAAATTGACATAGGACCTGCATTCCATGATTGTACTATTGATATGTGGGAGTTTTCACATCAAGAGGTAAGAGAGAGATTGGAGCAATTCAAAGATGAAAAGAACATTCTAAAATCCAGTGTCAAACATCTTTCTGATTATATTTAGAAAATCTTAGTTCCTATCTCTTCTCAAACAGTAAGTCAGAGAGAAGGCATTTTTTATACATTTCTCTATTCAAGTGAACAAATTATGAAGGAGATGCATGAAGATAGACAGATGGCACAACTATCACATGAATGGGTACAATATCTCAATTCAAGAGGTGTGGGTCTCATTGACTGTGTAGGCAGGTATTATAAAATATATTCTAAGCTAAAAGATATTTTGTTTACAGAGTTGCAGATGGCCGAAGAATAGAATACGATACATAGTAGACAGGAAAAGGTATTGCAATCTATGATAGATATGGACAGTGGAGAAGCTCTGAATATAAAAATTATCAAATTGATTGACACACCTCTACAGAAGTGGATATTTTCAATCAAATTTAAAATAGAGATAAGCATAGATAGAATTGAAGAACTACAAAATCTGATTCAAGCTGTCAATACATGCATTAGTTATATGAAAAAGATATTTACAGATATGAGCTACATTATTGAAGTAGTCAATGGTGAAAATGTTGTAGATATAGAAATGATGAAGAAAAATTATGAATTTCATCTTCAGAGTATCATCAAGAAAGAAGCATATGAGAAAGGAGATATATACAAATTGAGTGCAATTGTAGTCTTATTGAAAACTGTAAATGAAGTGACAAGTAGCATTTGTGAACAAACTAAAACAATAAAAAGGGATTATGAATATTCAATTGTAAGAAATGACAATATTATTATACCACATGAACAAGAAATGCTTGATGTAGTGAGAGCAATGGATGAATATAACAGTAATAAAGTTGAAGAAGAAAATAGCTCTAGCAGATATGTTGACTTCTTTTATGAAGATTTAAGAAATCCACTAGAAATTTGACACCTGATCTTTGAGCAAAGGGATGGTAACTATTTATGAAGAATGGTGTAGGATAGCCTAAAATGGCAGTCACCATATCTCGTAGTAACTCAATGAAGTTATCAAGAATATTTCCAAACACAGGTGTCAATGATCAATTAAGGAAGATGAAATGACTCCAAAATTTTTTGGTCTTGTGATTGGTTGACAATCTCAATTTTTAAAAATTTTGTCATCATTTGTTGGTTTAGGGCTAAACAAAATGGTGGCTTGTTATATTCTCATACTTAAAAGCATTGCAAGATGTTTTAGCTATATATTTTTGAATTGTAATTTGTTGTATAAAACACCTCTATTTTGTTAGTTCATGTATATAATTGTCTATTCATGTAAATGATTTCTCTATTGGCTTGCAAATTTTTGAATTTGATTAATTGTTGATAATTGATGTAGCTGAAATATATTAGTTTAGATCTACTTTTTTGTTAGATTTGTTTGGTAAAATTGGTATTCTCTGTAGTATTAATTCAATTATATGAAAACTAGTTTTCATTGGATATTTTTTAGATATACGATATTTTGTTTGTTAAAATTGTTTTAATATAGGATATTTTTTAGATATAGGATATAATAGAATTTTGAAATGATTTTTCTATTAGTTTGGAAAATTTTGAGTTTGAGTAATTGTTGATAATGTATGAAGGTGAACTACAGTATTTTAGTATGATTAAATATTGATAATTGATGAAGCTTAGATACAGTATTTTAAGTGTGCTTTTTTGTGAGATTTGTTTCGTAAACTTGGTATCATGAATTGTTGATAATTTATGAAGTTGTAATACTGTATTTTAGATTTGTTTGTCTATGAGATTTGTTTTGTAAACTTGGTATTCTATGTGGTATTCATGGAATTAATTAATTGAGTAATTAAACTATGGAATTAGATGATATAACGAAAAGTATAATTTTTCTAGAGGGCATTGAAATTGACACTGAGGATATGGGGATGATCATGTAAGACCCTTCTATGTACCTTTAGAAAAAATATAAGGGCATTAATAGTGTTCGTTGTGTTGTCAAGAAGGTGGAAAACATTAATGCTGATATCATTTAGAATAATGATAGTCTTGTTCAAAATGTCATTTTTCCTGATTTGGTCTTGTAAGCTAAGCCACACAACTTTTTAAAAAAATAGAATGGACTTGTAGAAATTGAAGATCTCTTGTTTAGGGAAAGCTAGAATAGGAATAATTACAATAAATTATTATTGTTGAGCTGAAAACTTAATGAATACGTATTCCTAATAGTTCATGAACTCTAGAAAATGTTGTAAAACTTAATTGTGGAGGAGGCTTTAACTATGAATGGCAATTGAGTAGGCTTTTCAGTATTGTTATATAGAATAGCTTTGATTTGTCCTATAGTACCATTAAGATGTGATTTTTATGAAGAGCTACCATTTCATCTGTTACAAAAAGGTGTAGTTTACAATGAAACTCTTCTTGTTCTTCTTTTGTGAGAGTAGTACTTGTCCATGACATGATTAGAGTCCAATGTTCAATTGTTGGTTCTGCATTAGTTAGGATGCCTTCTTTAATTGTCCACCATTTGAATTTCAAGAACACATCAGAATATCATTAATTAAGTGGAGGAAGCCAATCCTAATCATGAAAGGGAATCATTGAACGATCTCCATATAGCAAGGGTACTTTTATAGGTAGACATTTTAAAGTTGACAATTTAATATTTTGAAAGAAAGCATTAAACAAAGTAAGTGAGCGGTTATTGTAGTTTAAGATGAATGCTACATTGTTTAGTTACGTAGATTTAGAACAATTTATTGTTAATAGAAGGAATTTTATACTCTCACCATTCTAATTAGCAATAAACATGATGAATCTTTTCAAAAGGAATTTCCTTAATGTAAATGAGATAGAAAGAAGAACATAACAATTATAGTAACTGTTATCTATAAAAATTAGGTCAAGAAAAGGGCAAAATCCTACATCCAATGACGGAAAATTTAAATACTTTGATCAACTGTTTGGAGAAATTAATTGATGGTAAGGAGATGAAAAATGAAATGTATTCTTCTTCAGAATATGAAGTAGATACTAATAATTTTATGATTAATACATAGCATAACTTGTTGTTCTAAATTTATTAGGATTCTCTTTAATGATTTGGGTCAGCTTGTTCTATTTAAAGATATTCTGATGTATGCTTCAAATTCATACGGTCAACAATTATGGTTGTCATTCAAAAAAGTAATCAATTTAGAGCCTACCTTTTGACAAATTTGTAACACAGATGTTCAGGTACAATTTCATTCTCTTCTTACAAATCTAAGAAATGCAGAACCAACAACTGAAGATTGGACTCTACTCATGTCATAGACAAGTACTACTATTAGTAAAAAGGAACAAGAAAAGTTTCATTTTAAAGTTTACCTTTTTGCAACAAATGAAATGGTACCTCTTCAAAATAAGTGCACATTATTATCTCTACATAATATGTGTTATAGTTGTGGTTCATGTTGTCACTAAGGATCACTAAGGATTGCATCCTATTTTGCTAAGTATTGAGCCTAGCAATTCTGTGAAACATGGGACTATTCTCAGGCTGTGGGTAACCTATCTGAGAATAGACCTCTGAATTAAGGGTCGGCTTCCCTTTGGATCACTTGAAACTTATCTAAACTTGGAGGGAAAAGGGAGAGAAAATGCATGAAAATGAACAATTGCAACTGAAATGAAATAAAGGTGATCCACCAAAATTGAAGAGAAATCGCAATTGAGAATAAGGTCACTTCAACAGCAAATCAAATAAATCTCACAACTCAATCCCACTTTCTTAACCCTTAATGAAACAAGGTGCTTAGAATGCAGAAAAGGAAGAAAACTTCATGAATCTGATATTCTTGATCATACATAAATCACACCACTGAATTAAGATAAATCCTTGAATACCCACTTGAATCCAAAAGGCAGATTAAGGATATAGAAACATCATAATAATCCTACATATGACTTAGAAAGCAAACCCAGAATTATAGGAGAATAAGAAGGATCAATTTTTATTGCTGAAAAGTAACAAGTATAATTATGTCTCTCAAGGCTACAACACTCATATAAGAGAGAAATGACAAAGAGATAACCTCAATCACCAAAAGTGAGAGGTATATGAACTAAAAACTAGGAATCTACATTCAAACTCCACTACCTCCTAAGAATAGAAAAGTCAAAAAATGGACCCATGAGGCTACATCATGGTTCGAATGTCAGATTCCCCAATTCCTAGGGGTGAGGGAAGTGGGACCCTAAAAATAGATAGTCAAAGATGACTGGTCTATCCACTAAGTCATGCCTCTAACTAATAATCTGACAATGGTTTATAAAAAATACCACTTGTCGATATCTTACAATAATATTCTGCAATGACTTAGCAATAAAACCTATCCCACTATGTCATAAAAATAGATCTAATTATATTTTCAAAATGGTCTCAACCAAAAGGGAAACATATTTTAAAAAATAATAGCATTAAATAAAAAAACCCTCCTATCCCTAGGGAAAACTATGGATTACATAAGAATTTCAAATATCAACAACCCACAAAAATGGGAGGATATTCATAAAAATAAATACATCATACATAACCCAAAGTTGAAGACCTCAACCCTAAAGAAAGGGGAGGAAGCAATCAAATGTTATTATCAAAACCCTTGTGCAAAAATGAGGAACCCATTCATCAAAATCTTCAACTCGGCACCTGGAAACCCTCTAATCTCACTGGCAATTTAAAATGGCAACCTTCCTTTCCACGCTGGAACTCTGATTTGGGAAACAACAAGCTTCGGTCTCGACAATATGTTGTTGAGGGAGGCATGCATGTACTTAATCTATTTTTCATATGATCACATTGTTTCTTCCTCTACATTGTAGACTTCATTGTATTAGGAAATCATTAACTGTTCTTTCATGGCACTGTTATACACTTGAATTTCTCTGTACATCGTAATGCATCTTGGTTTCAATGGGCTCTCCTATGTTTTGTATTTACTTCTGTATTTGATTGATTCATTGGACTGAATGGCACTATTGCATTTGAAAACATTTGGTGTGAACACCAGATGCCTAATGAGCCACGAGCTAGGGCATTGGTTTGAATTTACTTTTTTATGGTCCATTGATAATGAAATTAAGAGGACACTATTGTAAAGTCTCTATATTTGATTTTAGTTCCATTCCATTTGATTCGAGGGCATAGTGTTCAGCTCCTTTGAGGGTGCTGGTGAAGTGTTTATCTTTTCAAAATGATGGCATTTTATGTTGACTGTTATTAATGGTACTATGCTTCTCTTCATTCTCTACATTATGTCTCTTGTAAAAACTAGGGCATCATCATTGGTTCTCGCACTTATTTTCATATGAATACCATTGCTTTCTTTTACCATTGGTATTTTGACAGCATGATTACTCTATTATTTCATCGGTATTTCTTAGCCTATTAGTGGTTCATTGGGCATCATTTATATGGTTCTTAGATGCTTGCTTGTGAATAACCCGTGCTTGAACAAAGGCATCAATTGTTGATGATCTCAGAAATTTTTTGAGGACCCATGAAAATCTAGGGCATTGTGTATGTTGATTAGCATTTCCTTGCATTGAGTTGTCATCTGTATTTGAAATTGATGGCACTGTGAATGCTTTCTATTCAAATTGGGGCAAATACTATTGTTTGATATCCCACCTATGACTAGGGCATTGATTGCTGATGGCACGGTGTTGTTCTTGGGCCGGCTCATTGCTTCATTATATTGATCACTGTTATAGCTTTATTGTATACAACATGATGATACTTGTTAGGGCATTGTATCCACTGTTGGACATTTATTGGGTTTCAAACCATGGCACCTATTTATAGACACCAATCTGCTATTAGCTAGGACATCATTTACTATTGGCATCCATGCTATCAATTGGATTATTATTTTCTGATTCATTTATTCAAAATCTATGATCTTCATGCATTATCTTTTGACAACTGGTGCTGATGTTTGATAGTTTCCCACTAACATATTGCTTCACTGTTAATGCCCTTGTTTATTGGACTATTTGATCACCATGAGAGCTGTATGTTTGATCATATTGTTGTATCTCAGAGGCACATACCTATTTGAACATTCAATGACACATTCATATTCTGGACTTGTATATTATTGACCTTAGATTGTTCATGCATCAATTCTTATACGTGATTAAGAGATTGCATTTTTATGCCCATTTACCACCATAATGCTTGGATCTTCATGTGCCTTGACATTTTTAAGATCCATGATCCATATCTACAGCTCATTGTCATAATCATGTTTTGTTCTACTCTTGAAGCATCAAGTCATTGTCTTTTCTTCCAACCTGTGTGTTGGCTCTCCTCCTTGCAGGACCAAGCTTGAATCAAATAGTTGGGCTTAGACATAGCTTAGGCACTCAAGCTTGACAAGGAGAGAAAACCAATTGATGAGGATAGAGAGAAATCCTCCTTCTTCTTTGAGCTCCACATTCACTCAGGTGGGTATTGCCTTGTCTACACATTCAAGACACCTCATTACAAACCAAAGGCCTGTAGATAGATTAATGTGGAATGGTTCTCAAACTCCTAGGTATCTTGTACCTCAATGAAGCTAATATCTCATGTAATAGCCCTACTTGCATGGAGTGAGTATGAAAACTAGAGACCTATCCTAACAACATGAAAGGGAAAAGGTGGGACTGAATGGAAATGATTTTAAAATGATTGAAAGGTCCCCTGAGATGCCCTAAGTCTTTGATAGACTAGTACCTTATCCAATGGGCCACAGAGTCAAATACCTTACTGCAAGAGACAGCTATGAAATAAGAAAACAATATACCCAATGTGTTGATGTGTAACATCAATCACACCCCATGACCAAACCTCAACTTAACACCCACTTGTGCATTCAAGCATGCTATTATCCATCAACTGATTTTGACCCTCCCCTTAGAAGAGACCTATGAAAGGACAATACATTAACCAGCATCCACTGGAAGAAAAGCATGACCTATCCTTGATATTTCAGCTCATACATGCATAAACACTAACCCTGAACTAGTCACCTCTACGAAGATAACTCCACTTGCAAACACATAGGCAATACAAGTAGACAAATCAAACACCCTTGATGCATGATCAATGAATTCAGAATTCAAATGGAGATAGTTTGACAACAGTAAGAGTATATTAAGTTCTCATACATAAGACAAATCTATTACACTATGCATTGTATTCTCTAAACCAGCAAGAGAAAGAGGAACACTCTATATGCAGAGAGAAGGAGAAACCTACAGAACAAAACCTTTCATGGAACTGACAAAATTTAGAACCCTCAACATGTCAAAAAATTGACTACATATACCCGTGGTTACCTTGGGATCCCAAAAAAGTTAGGATGCAACAAGCTACGGGTAACCATGGTAAGGGTTAGGGTTTCAACTACTCAACCCGCCAAAAATTACATCAAAACATAATGCAGGGGCAAGAAACCAAGCAATCCAAAGAGAGAAAAATCTCCAACATATCAGCAATTATGAAAATCTGCGAGCCAGGATAGAGCACTAGGAATTTGCTATTAAAATTAGTCTAATTAGCCACTTGCAAACAGCTTCTCGAGCACAAAACCAAACTCCACCAAGTACAAAAGTCATCATGCAATGAACTACAGAGCCCCTGGACCACTTCGCAACACCTACCGCCATCAAACTAGCAAGAAATCCACCCAAAAATCATTAAAACTAGGTACCTTTGGCCGCTGCAAACCCCACTGCAAATTTGAATTTAAATCCCAATGGTCACCTCTTTGGCACCCAGCAGCACATCGGTGGTCAAAATTTAAAACTTCACCAGCTTTAAGTCGCAACCGTCAATCTCTTTATCTTTCCCGGGCTCGACAACCTGACCACAATCTTTAGTCGTGCAACCATGCGGTCATGAACTTCACCGCCATAGGAATCCAGCTTCACATATATGCTTGGTTGTGTGATCGCAAGGTACCAAATTAATCCTCGCGATCATATGACCATGGTCTCCTAGCCACAGTCAATGGTCAGAAACCCCGCAGGAAAAGTCCCTAGCAACGTTACCACCACAACTCCGCAACTGCGACCACAGACGGTCAGTCGCATGATCGCAAGCTATGGAAATGGTCCTTGCGATCATGAGACAAGACCATTAGACTGCCGCATCACCATCCACTGGCCAATAGAACACTGCCACTTGCCCATTCAGCGCAAACACGGACCCCACATATCTGGCAAACTGGTGACCAAAGAACTTCCACCAGTTCATGAAATGCCTTGCACCCTATGCTAAAAATCTAGCGACCTCACGACCATTGTTCACCAAGTCTCCAAACAAACTAGGGAACCCCCAAATCTTCTCGTGAATGCGCGACAAGACCACATTTTATCGGCATCGCCACCTTATTATCCAGACCGCCAAACACCAAACTCCAACCGAGCCCGCCTGAAGCCACATGTCACCAAACCATTTTCAATTCACACCCGGTCATACTGACACAGGACCCACCTTCCACAAGCTTTTGAAAATGAACGGTTGGCGTAAGATCTCATGGCTCTGACAAATCACATGAGAACATACACCAACCGTTAGATCTATCCTCATCACAGACCCCTTCGACAATGGCCCCACACCTGAACACATCCATGTCAACCAATAGAAAACCTCCACCTACACAGACATGTCACACCAGACCCACTGCGGATAGCAGATAACTTGACAAGATGGAATAAAATCCGACGGATGGCGCATGATCTCAAAGGCACCTCTAACAAGCCAATTTATCACCACAGACACGTGGCAAGCGGTCGCATGATCGCATAGCCTAAAACTGGGCTATGCGACCATGTGATAGCCAATCACAAGCTGCCACATCATCCCCTTCAGGACCACTACCAAAGAAGCCTCATCCATTTGGTAGATCAGACGGTGGGTGCATGATCACATGGAGAAATAATATTCCTTGCGATCACATGCCAACCGTAGATCTTTGATCTCTAACTCTGGGCAATGAAAAGAACTGGGACCAACGAACCAACCGCCGAGCATTCAGTGATTGTGCGACTAACCATTCACCAAGTCATGAGATGTAAGCAGATAACCGCCAACCTTTCAGAGATCATGTGACTAACAATCACTGAGTCACTGGATGCTAGCCACTTAACCACCAGAATCAGGAGACCAAAGATAACCGCTAGTCGCCAGGTCACTGAACTGAGAATAAACTATTAGCCAAGATGAACAACAGGAAGAACCGGACCCACACAGATAGGTGGCAGGCAATCACATGATCACATGTCAGAGAAGTCTAACATGTGGCCATGCGGTAGCCAATCAGAGAAGAGCCATTGAAAACCCAGGCCCACCACCCATTGCACCTGCGCACTTAGGGAGCAACCAACAAACAAGAGACTACGAGGTTAAAAACACATAGGGTTTTTGACACAATGGAAGACCGAAAACACACAGAGTTTTTGATGCTAAAGGATAAGCACATGAAAGCAGGAAGCATAGGGTCGAAAACAATGAAGGCTGAAAACACACAGACCGAAAACATCATGGATTTTTGAAAACACTGTGCGTTTTGGACACTGTGGCAAATTTTAAAGATTGCTTCCCGCGGACCTCAAAATTTTAATAACTTTCTAGGCTTTGTACAAAAGCTGACACGGCCTGTGCTGAAGCAAGGTGACACACTAAAGAGCATGGGGTAGGACATTTGACAAACACATTACAGGGGAGAGGCCAATTTCACTAGATTTTGCAATGACAGAAAATTGGCTTAACAGTGGCTCTGTCTGGGGATGTATGCCTCCTGCAGGCATAGCAAGGATCCAGATCTCTAGGAAGAAGCAGACCAATCCACAATCACATTCCCCCTTCACTCCAAAATTTTCAAAACTCAAAACTCCAAGGCTCTCAAAAACTGGTTCCTTATTCCAACTAACACTACTGCTGAAGCAAAGCAACTGTACCAACATTTAGACAACTAAAACTGCTAAACCACGCCAATCATTTACCTCTATGAAACACTTGGTCCTCATCCCTCTACATTGAGATGACCCTGAAAATTTTCCTTTCATGTACATGGTCAAACTCATGAAAACTCTTGACAGGCAAATCCATAAGAATGTAATAAGTGTATTCATCTTTGCCCAGTGTATGAGGATCAAAATCTATCTTATCATACCAGACTGCCTCACACATACACTCCTCATAATCAAGAGTAAAGTTAGCTCGTAGCAAAACTTTGTAACCTCTTCCCATTACATCTTGCAAGCTAATGTAAGGTTGATCATCATGAAATGTGAGTACACTTACCAGCTAAGAATTAACATCATCTTTATCACCATGTTCAACACTTGAACTCAATTCAAAACTAAAATCCTCATACTCACATTCATCCAACATAGAAACATAATCAACACCCTACAAATACTTACTGCAACAACTATGAAAAGAAAAACTTTCATAGTAAGGCATGTCTCCAAGCTCATCAAAAACTAGCAAACTATCACAGACATCCTTCTCATCACTAGCCAAATCCTGTTGGAAATAGAGATATTCCGGCTGAAATATCTCTGGAAACATAGTGCAGTGCATTTTCAAAACATCATAACTCCTCACTATTTCCAAATCTAAAAAACACATCTCAAGAGGAAAATCACTTCCTCTTTCCTCTTCACTTTCCAATGCAGACCTAGCATTTGAATCAACTAGATAAGTAGTATTTAATTCACTTTACAATCTAGTTCTTCCTTATCCAGCTGAATCAGAATATTGATTTCTTCTTCCATATCTCCATAGGTCTCCACTGAAAAATCTTCAATCACTGGCACATATAAATCTGAAAGTGGGATCATACTAATATCTCCATACATGTTCTTATCTTCAAAAAGAAACTTACCTTCAGATTCATAACTTGAGTGATGTTCATCAACAAACCCTTGCTGGTTCAAATTCATCACACTTGTAGACTCATGATTGGTATCAAAAGAATCATACTCACATTGATACCACCTATCTTCATTCAATTCATGCAAAAATGCTACCTGGCTATCATCATTTGAACCAGAACTACCCACATCATCAAATGAACATTCATCATCAGCAAAAGACTGATTACAAACATTACTAATCATACCTTCATCTGACACACTTTCAGCATAACACTCTTCTGATAGACAGCTATCCGGTTCATTGTCATAATCTAAAGGTACACACTCATTGGACTAAGCAAGTTCTCTGTCCATGGCTCCACACATCTCTAGTTCTTCAAGTTTCTTACCATTAATGGCAAGAGCTAACTCCAGTTCTTCAATTTGTTGCAAGCGCCATGCATACAATCGTTCATCATATTGAGTTTCAACTGGATATTCATCAGCAATAAGTTCATTATCCACACAAGCTTCAGTTACAATGCAATCTTCTTCTCCAAGTGATGCAAGATGTGGCTATAAGTTACTTTCCTCTACACGATCATGGATCACATCCTACCTAGAAAACTGAGGCACATCACTAATAAGGACAAGAATATGCCGATATGGCTCTAAACCTTTCAGTGCATCCCTTTTCCTATTATCTACCACATTCTGAGAATGAAAATCAGCAGCAACATGTGGTCTTCTTACAACATGATATCTCCAATTAGATTCAATATCCATTGCAAACTAAAAAGCCTGATACAAAGTTAGTGGTTCCTTATCCCTTAAGTCAAAATTCAAATTCTTATCAAAAGCATTCAAGTAGATGATCAAACAGATATCATCACTTGGCCTGCACTTCCCAAGGATATTTTCCCATTTCTTGATAAATCTGGCATTGAAACTAGGAACCAATTCATCTTCCTCCATTTGTATATCCACAAGGGCCTTAAGCATGTCAAAGTCATTCACCCTTTCAGCAAATCGGACTAAGAAACTTGCAACTAAATCATCCCATGAATAGATGTCATTATCTGCAAACATGAGAGCCATTCCCTTGCATCTCCTATCAGTGACCGAATGAATAATCACATTATCACATCTTCATGCTCAACACCATAATCACACATCAGATCTGAAATTTTTTTAGCATGTTGATAAGTAGACTCAAAGTTTTCCCCACTGAACTTTGGTAAAACTTTTATAACATTTAGGGGAATGGAGCTTGGGAAACCAGGTATACCAACAAAATTCACAGTCGGGTAACCTCCTAAGCAAAAATTTCCTTTAATACCCATGACTTAACAAATCTTTTCAAAGGAGTAAAACCATTTACCATTAAAATTATTGAAACCACTACACACTTAGAAAAGGAGAAATACTGGAACACCTCCTGAATGTTGTTGCCTTCTTCTCAACTAAGTGCGGTCTCAAAAAAACTGCACAACTCAGGTTCTTTAGCATAGAGTTGCCACCTCTCTTCAGAGGACTGAAACTTACTGATCTGTCTTGAAACTTCAATAGACTCTGAGCACTCCCACAACAAAGCCACATGTAAATCAATTAGCAAATCCAGGTAACACACTACAAATCTGAAAAGTAGTTCTCAGATTAGAAAGCATATGAGACTCTTCCTCAATCTGAAAACAACAAGACTCTGGGATGATCCAGCCAAGCAAGGAAGCTTGCCATCATTTACTTCTTCCCCAGTAGAGTCACCATTTTTTTGGCTCTCCTCCTTGCATGACCAAGCTTGAATCAAATAGTTGGGCTTAGACATAGGTTAGGCACTCAAGCTTGACAAGGAGAACAAACCAATTGATGAGGATAGAGAGAAATCCTCCTTCTTCTTTGAGCTCCACATTCACTCAGGCGGGTATTGCCTTGTCTGCACATTCAAGACACCTCATGACAAACCAAAAGCCTACAAACAGATTAATGTGGAATGGTTCTCAAAATCCTAGGTATCATGTACCTCAATGAAGCCAATATCTCATGCAATAGCCCTACTTGCATGGAGTGAGTATGAAAACTAGAGACCTATCCTAACAACATGAAATGGAAAAGGTGGGACTAAATGGAAATGATTTTAAAATGATTGAAAGGTCCCCTGAGATGCCCTAAGTCTCTGATAGACCAGTGCCTTATCCAATGGACCACAAAGTCAAATACCTTACTGCAAGAGACAACTATGAAACAAGAAAACAATATACCCAATGTGTTGATGCCTGACATCAATCACACACCATGACTAGACCTCAACTTAACACCCACTTGTGCATTCAAGCATGCTATTATGCATCAAAGGATTTTGACCCTCCCCTTAGAAGAGACCTATGGAAGGACAATACATTAACCAGCATCCACTGGAAGACAAGCATGACCTATCCTTGATATTTTAGCTCATACATGCATAAACACTAACCCTGAACCAGTCACCTCTATGAAGATAACTCCACTTGCAAACACATAGGCAATACAAGTAGACAAATCAAACACCCTTGATGCATGATCAATGAATTCAGAATTCAAATGGAGATAGTTTGACAACAGTAAGAGTATATTAAGTTCTCATACATAAGACAAATTTGTTACACTATGCATTGTATTCTCTGAACCAGCAAGAGAAAGAGGAACACTCTATATGCAGAGAGAAGGAGAAACCTACAGAACAAAACCTTTCATGGAACTGACAAAATTTAGAACCCTCAACAAGTCAAAAAAATTGACTACATATACCCCTGGTTACCCTGGGATCCCAAACAAGTTAGGATGCAACAAGCTACGGGTAACCATGGTAAGGGTTAGGGTTTCAACTACTCAACCCACCAAAAATTACATCAAAACTTAATGCAGGGGCAAGAAACCAAGCAATCCAGAGAGAGAAAAATCTCCAACAGATCAGCAATTATGAAAATCTACGAGCCAGGATAGAGCACTAGGAATTTTCTATTAAAATCAGTCTAATCGGCCACCTGCAAATAGCTTCTTGAGCACAAAACCAAACTCCACTAGGTACAAAAGTCATCATGCAATCAACCACAGAGCCCCTAGACCACTTCGCAACACCTACTGCCATCAAACTAGCAAGAAATCAACCCAAAAATCATTAAAACCAGGTACCTTTGGCCGCTGCAAACCCCACTACAAATTTGAATTTAAATCCCAACGGTCACCTCTTTGGCGCCTAGCAGCACATCGATGGTCAAAATTTAAAACTTCACCAGCTTTAAGTCATAGCCGTCGATCTCTATATCTTTCCCAGGCTCGGCAACCTGACCACAATCTTTAGTCGTGCAACTACGTGGTCACGAACTTCACCGCAATAGGAATTCGGCTTCACATATATGCTTGGTCACGTGATCGCAAGGTACCAAATTAACCCTTGCGATGATGTGACCATGGTATCCTAGCCATAGTCAACGATCAGAAACCTCGCAGGAAAAGTCCCTGGCAACATTACCACCACAACTCCACAATTGCGACCACAAATGGTCAATCACATGATCGCAAGCCATGGAAATGGTCCTTGTGATCATGCGACAAGACCATTAGACCACCACATCACCACCCACCGGCCAATAGAACACTAGCACTCGCTCGGTCACCCCAAACATAGACCCCACATATCTGGCGAACTAGCGACCAAAGAACTTCCGCCAGTTCGTGAAACACCTTACACCCTCCGCTAAAAATATAGCAACTTCATGACCACTGTTCGCCAAGTCACCAAACAAACTAGGGAACCACCAAATCTTCTCGCGAATGCACTAGAAGACCACATTTTATCGGTACCGCCACCTTATTATTTGGACCGCCAAACACCAGACTCCAACCGGGCCCGCCCGAAGCCACATGTCACCAAACCATTTGCAGTTCACACCTGGTCATACTGACACAGGACCCACCTTCCATGAGCTTTTGAAAATGAATGGCTAGCGTAAGATCTCATGGCTCTGATAAATCACATGAGAACTTACACCAACCGTTAGATCTATCCTCATCACAGACCCCTCCGACAACGGCCCCATGTCTAAGTACATCCATGTCAACCAATAGAAAACCTCCACTTGCGTAGACATGTCACACCATACCCATTGCGGACAACAGATAACCTGGCAAGATGGAATAAAATCTGATGGATGGCGCATGATCTCAAAGGCTTGGAATATTCCTTGAGATCATACGTTGACCGTTAGATTAAAAGATTTCAACGCGGGCACCTTTGACAAGCCAAGCCATCACCATGGACACGTGGCAAGCGGTCGCATGATCGCATAGCCAAAAACTGGGCTATGCAACCATTCGACAGCCAATCACAAGCTGCCACATCATCACCTTCGGGACCACTGCCAAAGAAGCCTCATCCATTCAGAGGATCGGATGATGGGTGCATGATAGCATGGGGAAAGAATATTCCATGTGATCACACGCCGACTATAGATCTTCGATCTCTGACTCCGAGCAATGAAAAGAACTGGGACCAACGAACCAACCACCAAGCATTCAGCGACTGTGCGACTAACTGTTCACCAAGTCATGAGATGTAAGCAGATAACCACGAACCTTTTAGAGATCATGTGACTAACAGTCACCGAGTCACTAGATGCTAGCCGCTTAACCACTAGAATCAGGAGACCAAAGATAACCACTAGTCACCAGGTCTCTAAATTGAGAATAAATCGTCAGCCAAGATGAACAAGAGGAAGAACCAGACCCACACGGACAGGTGGCTGGCGGTCGCATGATCGCATGTCAGAGAAGTCTAACATGTGGCCATGTGGTAGCCAATCAGAGAAGAGCCATTGAAAACCCGAGCCCACCACCCATCGCACTTGCGCACTTAGGGAACAACCAACAAACAAGAGACTGTGAGGTCAAAAACACACAGGGTTTTTGACACAGCGGAAGACCAAAAACACACAGAGTTTTTGACGCTAAAGGATAAGCGCATGAAAGCAGGAAGCACAGGGTCAAAAACAACGAAGGCCGAAAACACACAGACCAAAAACATCATGGATTTTTGAAAACACTGTGGGTTTTCATCACTGTGACAAATTTTAAAGATTGCTTCTTGCAGACCTCAAAATTTTAATAACTTTCTGCGCTTTGCACAAAAGCAGACGCGACCTGGGCTGAAGCAAGGTGACACACTAAAGAGCACGTGGTAGGACATTTGACAAACACATTGCAGGGGAGAGGCCAATTTCACTAGATTTTGGAATGACAGAAAATTGGCCTAACACTATGCACTTGTTACTTGATGCTTACTGTAGATGCATTATATCCACTATGATGGTTCATTGAATGTTGACTCATATTTGAATCATTGTGTATACCTTCTATCTTACATAGGGCACTATGAACTAGTCTTAAACATGTTGTGATATCTTTTATTTGTTGCACATTGATCATCATGCCCTATTACTAGACTGTATGGAGTATCAATGCCAAAGTAAATGTTATGGTCATACCACTAATATACCCTGTATCACTGATACCTCTGTTCTTTGAGAGATTGACTAAGCATAATGATTACAGCATGAAGTCCTGATGTTGCATCAAATGATTCTATATTCTGAATGTTCAAATTCATTGGAAAAATAGGGCATTGCATTGGATTTCCTACCCGGTGCCTTCCTAGTTCATCATATTATCATATTCATGTTACAACACATACTTTTATGTTCTGCATCTTGATACCAGTATTTGATTTATCATGTCATGTTGCTTGATTGATCCTCATTGATGCTAAATCATCTAGATGCTCCTCTGTTGTACATACGATGTGTGCTCTTGGCCCTTGATATGATCATTTGACAAGGAACCTAGATTTTTCCTATCATGATCAGCATCAAGGGCCCAGGTCATTCGTTGAATTCATTGTTGGGTTAGCTCCCCTATATCTGCACATGAAACAAACACATCAATGAAAACATGGTGCCTTATTGCTTTTTGGGGCCTTGATACACATGCCCTAAGCATAGCCTTGTTAGAGGTGCATGGCTGAGTGTATGTATGCATTCTGTGAATATTGTGATACCAGCCATTACTTAGATCCATTGGATCTAACCCATATCCCTTCTTCTCTTCTTACAGGTTGTGGATCTCAGGAGCTTCTGGATAGGACCGGGCTTTGGACACCAATACCAGGCAATGCCTGGTACCCTAGTATTTAACTATTTCTTTATGTATATGTATACTCATCCATTCAATTCTGATAACAGTTATGCTCATGGCCTGTGTGAGCTTAGATAGATGCTTTTATTTTCAGTTCTTTGCTTTCTGAATAGTATACATGTCACTGATACATGCATGAGTAGATGTAGATGCAGTTCATTTCCTTTTATTTTCATGTACTTTGCAATGAAATGAACACAAATATTAAGAAAGACCACCTAATAACACAAACTAGGGTATTGTAGCTCATCTAGTAATTAGGTCTCCAAACTTAAGTATGAGCAAAAATATGATAGCATTTCACTTTTTTAATAACATCTAGGGATGATACTAATCCAAAGAATATTTCTATCACACCAATTAAAAGGGATTGGCATCATCAAATTCCACTACATATGTCATGGCCTTTAAGAATACACAAATCACAGGGTTTGTCACTTGTAAAAGCAACAATACACATTCAAACAATGGTTCATACCACCAAGTATTAACTTTTATAGGATTATCCACATTTCATGAACTATCAGCACTACATATTTATTCAACTTTCAGTTTTCAAAGATATTCACATATGCAACAACATGCAAATGTTACAAGGTGAAAAAAAAAGAGACACGCTTAAACAAATTAACAGAATATTAACACATTTTTAGTATCATTATTATATATTCTTTATTCAAATTACAAATATGTATTAATGATTCTCATTTTTTTTTTTTGATAGGCAAATTGAAGTAGAAACTTAATAATTCGCATAACAACATTTCAAAGAACATATAATATATGTAAATATTGACATCACAAGTCTTTAAAGAAGTAAGCAGTTATATTATAATACAGTTAAAAGTACTTATATGTCTACATTTTGTTTTGAAAAAATTGGGATACATTTGAAGTTAATATATTGAATTTGGTTCCAGGAAATAAACAAAATTAAAATAGAAAGAATTACAAGTAATATGGTGTGAAGTGCTTGTAAAAAAAAAATTTGGCCTTTGCCATTGACAGAATATCTCAGTCATAATAGCCTCTTGAGAGTGCAAGCTACATTGATCAGTTTCATTAAAAATTGGTGCAAATAGTGTGATATATGCATTTGAGACATCATCTGCCCACTTAAAGTAACCGCAGCCGTTGTATCCTACAATATTAACTTTACATTACTATATAATATAATGCATAATCTGTACATTTGTTCAAAACATCAAATACATGTGTAGTACTAACCTTCTTTCTAAGTGCACAGCTCCAAAATTTTCTTTGAGGGTTTTCCCTAGTGTTTGACATTTTCAAAATGCCAGCTCCTTCATTATAGCTGCAGTGTGGCACATTTAGGATAGCCATTGATATCCTTAACAAAGCTGTAAAAGACAAACATGTGTAATAATGTTGAAACAAAAATTGTATAATTATTGTATATCATAATATTGGTGATTATGAGATTTTTTGTACTCGCTAACTATTTGAAGAAATAGTTAACATAAAATAGTAAGTATAAAACATCAAATATCAAAAATTGAATGGTAAAAAGGAAAAGTAAAATAGATTTAAATTTGTACAAAAATAATGTACAATATGACTATGAAATAACATATATTGCATTATGAATTAGTTTAAGGAAGTACACCTTCATTTCTTCATACACAAGTAGTAGAGTTCTAGTATTTTTAAAACTAAAAAAACTTACATTTTTAAAGTATATCATCATAACCCATCGGTTGACCATTCATGGGATTTAAATCATTGAACCAGTAAAGATGTTCTGATGTTTGACGTAGTATACCCCAGTTTTGTGTATGAACATTAATAGTTGGGAAGAGCTTATAAGTAGTTTGGGTCCATGTAGGTACTTGTTCCCTTACTATGTTTTGTATACGTTCACATATAGGAATATCTAAGTAACAACCTTGTGGTCTCCATCTTTCTATGACCTGTTTGTTCCACAATGTGTCTGAGCTTGATGCAAAATGCAAGTGATACATTTGACTATGATAGAAAAGGTTATGTAATGAAGTTGTATTTCTTTGTGGGGTTCGAAGCAGTTTCTTTATCCATAATTCACCTGTACCATTTATCAAAGAAGAGTATTCAGTGTCAAATGCTATTGATGCTGGTTGAAACCATGTTTCTCTTGGAACATGGTGAACCTGTGTTGGATTGCATGTGTCACAAGACTCCAATTCTAGAATATATGGATCTTTGTAAAAGTTGTCAAAATTTCTTTGTGATACTGGCTGAGATGTTATTAATCGATGTTCTTCTAGTAAGCTTTGCGCTAGCAATCCTGAAATTCTATCTTTTTCATGAATTCTTTGAATGTCCATGTGTTGAAAGAAGTCATTAATGACAATTGTTCTCTGTTGCAACATTTCTACAATGTAATTCATAAATTATTAATAACGAGATGAAAACCATCTAATTTTTGGTCATTTTGTAATGGTTTAGAAAGAATAATAATTTGTATAAGTAATCTCTAATTTATAATGGAAAAATTAAATTTGTTGTACTTCTTTATTAGAGAAAGAGTTTCTTTTGTATATATCTTTAAACAAATCAAAAAATTGGTAAAGGTAGAGCATTTGATTTAGAACCCTAGTTTTGGTGTTTTGAGAATTTGGAACACAAGTTATCAAATTATTTTAGTATTCAGTCAATTCTATGATTGTGAGATTTCAATGTTTATGAAATGAAGATATGTTTAGTCAGCAAGATATTTTATTGAGATTATATTGCTTCAAATTGATTTCTACATATTGCTAGTTATGTATATTATTCTAATTTTTTTGCCGAATGAACTTTGTTACATATTTGTAGGTATTGAAATAAAGAAGATATTGCAAATATGAAATAGGTCAAGAATGGTAAGAAATGAATGTAAATATTATAACTTAGTTTAAATACAAGATATTGCCATGACTTTCATTCATATTCTCTTCTGTTCCTGGCTTTTGTTCAAGTTTCCTATTATTGTATGTTCTTTTGATGTTTTATCAATTGTTTGTGTACAAGTATCTAAAATGTCGGTATAATTTGATACTTAATAAAAGAACAGGTCAGTGTTATAGAGTGCTTTGCACTCATAACATTAATTGGAAGAGATGTTATTCTGAGAAGGTCATTAAAGTGATGTGATGGATTTTTATAGAGTCGGTGTTGTAATAATTATCTATGTAGTACAACGAGTTGAAATAAATTAGTAATGGGTTCAATAAATGATATGTAATAATAGCTATAATGTTACTTTTCATGAAGCGTTTAATGTTGAGATGAATAATTCAAATTTTATTTTAGATGTTAATCATATCATCGATGACACATGGCAAAGGAAAAAGGTTCTCTTATTTTGATGTTCAATATGACAATCTTGGGAAATCTCAAGATATATCACACAAATTAAGAATGGTAGAGTTGGTATTAGACGAAATTGATATTATATATAAAAAAATTAGTGCACAAGAATCTAAATATTGAATGGTCATCTTCAGATATCTTAAATTGATTTTGTTAATCAATACTCTTTGAAATCGTATACAAATTGAAATATTGGTATTGAATACAAGGTTTTCGTACATTGGAATTATATGCCAGTAACTACTAAATAAAGAATGGAGCATTGAAATTACATTTGGTGAATAGAATTTCAAACCCACAACAAAATGTACATAATCCGTACATGCATGTGTGGTGGAAAGATAATGATAAAATTTGTGTTTAAGATTGATTGCAGCAACGGCTAACCTTAGTAGTCAGAGATGTCTTTCACATTGTATAGTTAAGCTATTTTAAAAATTTTATTATAAAATATGTATTGATAATAATATTATTTTGGTTGTATTTATTTAATGTTAGTGATAGTATACAATATGAATTAATATTTAATAGCCAGATATTTATTATATAATATTAATTTGTTGTAACAATTTTTATTTTTTTTAGTTTTATATAATGATATATGATATATGGAAATTAATATGAATATTTTACAATAAATAGTAAATAATAAAATATTAATAAATATTAAATAGATAGATATTTATTATATAATTTTAGTTTTATTTAACAAATAATAATTTTAAATATGCTATACAAAATGTAAAATTTGAAGAGGAGGATATTTCTTGCAGACTAATCCTTTTTTCTCTAGGCAAAGAGGCTTTTTAGTAGTACATCAACTTTCCTACTAATTCAATACAAACTTTGCAAGAATTGAAAGATGCATTATTGGAAAAGTTTACATCACCTATCACCCCAATTGATTTATATAGATAATTTATCAACAGGAAGAGATAAGAACATTAATTTATCGATTTCTTTAATAGTATATTCTAGAGAGATTATTAAAGATTCCATGATCTTTTCTATTTAAATGATGATATAGAAAGACCTATTTACTATGTAGCTGTAGATTTCCTCATTTTGATGTTTTTTAGAGGCCTCATCTATCACCTACCAACCTGATACAAACATATTTAGACTCTGACAGAGTTTGTCTATAGTGATTGGTGACTATAATTTGGACACCTAGTTTGTTTGGAAATGTTGGAATGATGAATTAAGGGATGTTGAACTATGCTCATACTATAAATCCTATTCCTACTCCTAAAAATCAATTCCTATCACATCCAAGAGCTCTTAAATGTTATGCAATGTTTACATAACGTGTTTTTCTATAAAAAAGATTAGTATAAAAAACCCAAAGTGCTGGTCAGTGGTTTATTCATAGGATAATAGCTTCACTAAAAAATTGTGATACATAAATCATTATATCGAATGTTTTGCTTTCAAGGTGTTGGGGCACTGCTACTGGTTGCTTCTTTAGTGGATGTCTCTTATTTTTTGGCACTGAAATGAGATATATAAAGTTTGGATTTTTTTAAAATGGAATATCGATATGATCTATACTTCATGATTTTAAATGCAAATGTTAACAAAAGAGATTCTTTATAAGAAACAAAAAATAGAACTAACGGTCATACTTGAGTATAGTCTTAATATAAGTGACTTTAAAAAAGTGAAAGGATGAGAACATACTTTGTTAGGTATTGAATGACATGAAAATGAATTGCATGTAGGACTCAAACAATGGATATTGATTCTTTGAGAATACTTTAAAAAGATTTTATAGCCACAACATATTCTATGAAGCTGCAATTTCCAAGTTAGTAACATACAGTCTTTTTGTATAAGATAAGCTACATTATTGAAGCATAAAATTATCAAAGTAATTTGTTTTAAAAAAAAAAGGATTGCATAGAAGCTTCGGATTTTTTGTAGAAGAAACAAAAAATGTTTTCAGTAAGTGAGACCAAAATGGTAAATTTAACAGTTTTTGGTTGCAATTTTACAAAATTGATAAGTTATATGAGTGATCAATATTTCAATAGCTTGTAGGGTTACTTCAAAATATGCCAGGTGTAGCATCTGTTCTTGTTCTAAGTCTTTGAGGTTGGTTGTCCTGTTCATTTTTCTTTCAAGGTGTTGGGGCACTGCTACTGCTTGCTTCTCCAGTGGATGTCTCTTCTTCTTCGACACTGTCCAAGGGATATGATGCTTCCCATGATGCATAAGTATGTTCAATTGGCCAATGAAAGGCCATAACTTCATCTCTTTTAGGCAATAATTTGTCCCAATGTACTAGTACATGGTGTACCTCATTTCTTATATTAGCAAAATGTATTCTAACGTCTTGCAATATTTCAATTAATTGTGCAAAGGGTGTATTGTCTTCTGTATTTAGAATGGTATCTATTAGAGTTGACACTTCATCTTCAATTTGTTCTAGCCATTGCTCTCTATGCTTTATGGTTCCATTTGCTTTGATAAGACCTGGAAACATTTGGAAATTGTTATGAAAGTATCTTACTCTTAACATTTTTGCCTTCCTCTTTAAGCTTTCCCTATTGACTTTAAATTCAAATAGGTCTTTAACAAATTTATAAGTATTTGTTAGTTGTATATTGACAATACATTGATCATTAATCAAGTAAAACATTGATTTAAACTTGTTCTTTCTAGCAATCCAACATTCTAAATTTGGGTCTAAAGTAGTTATCTCTTTCTTAAAAGAGATCAAAATGTCCAACAACTGTTTAGCAGTTTTATAAACCTCTCTTGGTTTACATTTGCAACAAATTGTAAAATGGTATCTCTTATTCTTTTCTCATACCTTAGCTTCTATTTTTGGTTATGCTCTTCATCAACCATGGAAGGTGGGATAGGCGAGAGTGGGTACTCAATAATAGGGCTTGAAGAAAAAGGTCAAATAGGTGATGAAGAAATACGCAATTGTGCTGGAGAATGAATTGGGCCCTGTTCACCTAACCTTTTGTTCAAGTTTTCAATTAATATAGCCTTTTGATACAAATCTTGTTTCAAGTCTGCATAAGCCTTTAACACTATTTCTAGTCTTCTTGTGAGGTCCTCTTTTTCATTGGTCTCCTTTTGTGTGATCCTTGCTGTAAGTTGGGCTGACGCTACCACCATTTCTGATGCCTCAAGTACATAAGAGTCAGTGACCCTTTTGACAATGAGGCTACCTATGATATCACCTTTACTAATTTTCTTTCCTTTGTTATTGTCAATTTTCTTTAAAGACCACATCACCAAGGCTTCATGATCATCACTAAAAGCGATTCCCTTAATTTCCTGCTCTACCTCCTCTCTGGTTTTATAAATTGGTGTGGTCTATTTTTTGACTACATCGAAGACCACTACATCAGCTATATCCCACTCTGCGAGTATAAGCACTCCTGAATTTCTTATCAAGTCTCTTCCTTGTTCTAGAGTGATTCTCTCAAAGTGTTCAATCATCTCCTTCCTCACATCACTTTCTATGATCTTTAGATCTTTATCTGGGTTCTCCTCATGCCCATTTTCACAAGTTTCTTGAAATTGACTAATATTTAATTTCCATAAAAATTGCATGAAGGCTCTAGCTTTTACAAAGGCATCATCAGCTAAGAATTCTTCACATGCTTATTTTATTATTGTGTCCAATTATGTACCTGCCATCTCTCCCGTAGTCAAATCTAATTCAGGCTCTTTTGGTGGTTTAAGAACTCCCTCATTTATCTCTTCATAAGTCATAAAAAATTGACCAAGGGCTCCCAATTGGTGCATTTGTTCTGTCACTTCATGATCATCCATTATGTTCAGAGGTGACTGGGATGGAGAATAATCATCTTGAACATGTACAGGTCTCTCTTCTAATTTTTGTTTCTTTGAGGGAGGTGGATAATCAGGAATATATTGATATGCATGATCCTGAGGTGAGTGCAAAATGTCTACACTTTTTTGTTTTGCCAGCTGCTGTGATGTGGAAGGAACATCATGTTTTCTTTTCTATTGTTCATGCTTCTCAGATCCTGGTATGATCACATTATAACCAATTTTCTTTTGTACCATATACTTGCCTGGGGGCAATAGTTTTGTAAATCTAGGCTTTGTCAATATTGATTGAGCCTTCTCTGGTTCACTTTTTATGGCTTTCTCCTTTTTCTCACTTACGGTTTGAATAATCTGTTGAAAATTATCCATAAGAATGTCTATTTTCTTTCCAAATGGTTTGATACTTTTTAGGGGATCATATCCCTTGTCAAACTATTGGACAAAGTCTAATGTCTTCTTGTATACTAACCACTTTTCCTTTCTTATTTCTTGTTCCCCTATATCAGGCATATTTCTGATGATATCCTTAGGGAAATTAAATACGTGATGTATTGAAGAGCACCTAACTTTCTTTTTGAACATTTCATTATAAAACCCTTGGGGTCTGCTATCCTAGCAATTGATGTAGCCATGTGATACAATGCAAGAAATTTATCAATATGGAGCCATCCTCCCTTTGTGATTATAAACTGGTGGGCAATTGTAACATTTGGAAAAAGAGTTCCTCTGGATTTATTTGCAAGAATGTTCTTTTCAATATCGCCTAACTGTCTAATGAACTCTGCAATACCAATCTTGAGGGGTATTTAATACAACAATATGAATGGAGTTCTAGTAAAACCATATAATCTAATAATAGTAGAAACGGGATAAAAAATGAACCAAGGTTGATGGGATTCATGTGTTTTCATGAACAAATAATAGCCTAAGCCTAGCTGCAAAATATCTATCAAAACTGATAAAACTACTATCATGTCTATTCCATGTCATATTAAGGTTCCACAATTGCAATGTCATATCCTCACCATTGTTCTATTTCATCAAAACCATATCTTTCTCAAAATAACTTGCACCTTTAAACAATAACATATACATTATAAAAGAGTACCAGCAGAAAGGCTTGTCTAGTTCTCTCTTTTGGATTGATAGCAATCCATTATGAATTAAATAAGCAATGAAGGAAGCAAAGTCAAAAGTAACCGGTATGGTAGGGTGTAATATTTGGATCATCATGTACATTAAATGTACTGGCATTCTTTCTTCAACATCTTCTCCAAAGATCTGACATAGTGACCAATATGTAGTTCTGGCTCTATAGTTAAAATATACTATTTTGAAAGGTTCATGTGTACTTGGTCCTAAGATGATCATTTCTCCAATTTTGTTGCAGAACTATTGCAAGGGGACAGTCTGGAGGTAATCTCTTTGATCATTGTACACTTCATTTAATTTCTCAAATTCAATTTGTTGTAAGTCATTTGAGGGTTCACTTGAAGTCTAAAAATGCTCTTGATTTTGTCAGCTGAGATAGTTATCAGTACATTTCCTTTTACATTCATAATTACCCTAGTAATGGGATAATAATTCTTAGCAATTTGAGTCATCAAATCTGCATCCATGAAAACACTGGGCACCACAAGCTTTCCTAGATCAAATTGCCATACATTACTGCTAGGTGGGAGGGCATTTCTCTGGCTAAACTCTAGTTTGAACAACTCTAGACTACTGATATCAGAAGACCCACTTGCATTAATCATGCCAATCTTGGCATCCCTTATGTAATTATCCTTATCATAGAGACCGTCTGCAATTTTTAGGTTAGGTTCTTTTGGGGTCAATTCTTTGGCCTTCACTAAATTTGTGGTCGACTGATTTAGTAATTGTAATAGATCTTCATGCAAACCCCTTTCAATGTACTCAATTTTACCAGATAAGTTTTTTCTTGGCGGCAATTCAGTGTAAGTATTTTTTTATGGTTTATGCAAAGGATTTGTCACAAGCATCTATAAAGTTTTGAACAAGAAATGTGCAGATATTGACTAACCTTTTTAGGGAATCCTTCAGGAAATGATAACCAGGTCTACAAAATTTCTTGTCCAGGTGTCTACAAATTTAATATGTTTGTGTTTGTGAGAATGCGCGAACCTTCAATATATTAGCAATCGAAAACAATCTTTTTAGCAATTTACTCTGCATGATCTAGTAATTACTTTTTTGAGAAATCAAACTGTCATCCATGAAGAGCCAAATTAAATTTCGCACCAATAGTGTTTGAAGTTTGAATCTGGATTGTCGATTCTCCTTAAAACATAATCTGATAGCTCTCATATTCTCATAATGGTTTGAAAGTTTCTATGAGAACATAGCATTGTTTATTGATTACGATGTATCGACAGTAAACCCTTAATCGCATCACTCAGTAGACAGAAACAATTTTATTTTATGATTAGACATAAAGTAGTTCACCATGTCCTTCATTCTAAATCAATGGTTATCGCATGATCAGAAAGTTAAGTAAACTTGCATGCGAACAGACGATGACCATTAGATCATTCATCCAGTGTTGATTCCTTAAGTAAGCCATCATAGGTAGTTTAAAAGTAATTAATTATAGATTGAGTAGTTTTTAACAACTAAACTGGATATTTGATATTAAGATACTAGAATTAGTTATGTTAAATAGTAGTTAGTGTCATATTATACCCTAATCAATAGTAATTTAATTATAGGATTTTAAATAAATTTGACATTGTCAATATTGTTATAATTTAGTTATGTATATAGAATGTATTTTGTCAAAAAATCATTAAAATGTTACATAATTGTTTAACTTTGTATAATTACAAATATGATTATAATATACTTTTAGTTGACATATTAGATTTAGATGTTAATGACCTTAAAATGCATATTAAATACAATTAGGAATATGAATTGCGTGGATGATAAATTATAACATGTGTGTTTGTAGAAAGTTAAGTGATTTTGTAAAAGTAGCGGTAAAATAGATTTTAAAATCCCTATTAAATAATATTAGGAATATGAATTAGGCAGATGATAAATTATAACATGTGTGTTTGTAGAAATTTAAGTGATTTTGTAAAAGTAATAGTAAAATAGATTTTAAAAGGCCGACCTAGGGTTTTCTTTGAGAAGGAAAGGCATTTAGGGTTTTTTCATGAGTGGTAATTTAATTAGGGGTTATATTCAATACAAAGATTTGACTTTGTACACAGTTTGGAACACTATTAATTTAGTAAATCTTTCTTAGATTTCTAACAGATATCTTTTCATTGTGGTGGCTGTTGTCAGTGATTTTTGTGGAAAAAAGGCTGACAGTCTATTTTTTATCGGACAATTGTTGTTGATCTACAAAGCAAACATGTATTTATTGGGATCTTATGAAATAAATCTTTGGGATGTATTTCATTCACTATTTATAACAAAGCAAAATGATCATATGGTGTTGCAAGATTTAAATGGGCAACAATGGGAGCTGGAGTTATTGGGTGTTGACGAAAAATTGGAATTTGGGCATGGTTGAGTAATATATCTAAATTTGTATGGCTTTCAACTAAGTCATTTTGCAAAGATCAAATACATAGATAAGTTTTATTTCTATGTTCATATATTAGAAAATTTGTTATCTAAAAGATATCAGTGCAGAAATCAAAGTTTGCTGATTCAAACTGTACATTTTGGTACAAGGGTGTCTCTCATCAAAGCAATGTTTGTTTTTTGCACTTGTATTTTTCACAAATTAATTTTTTTTAATACCTGAATATTGAAATAAGACTCAGTTATGTTTTTGATGTTAACAGATTGACCGAAGTGGAAGTCATAAAATTTGGTAAAAAAAAATTCAACCATGTAAAAATTCTAATTATTTATCTTTGATGTGACTAGTGTAGTTTGCTCTTGTGTTGATTTAAAAGTAAACTAATCCATGGTTCATGGTTGGCAGTTTGTTTGACTTTAGTCTTGATCTGTCAAATGATCATGGTGATTGATCATGTTGATTGGTGTAATCTTCTGTTGCAAAAGGTAGTTTACTTTTATAGTTATCATACATTCTGTGCATATTGTAATCAATTTTCATTATTCAATCATGAAATGACAGACAGAATTTGATTGTTGATGTGCTCTATTTTTATTTGGTTTTGACAACCTGTCATTTTTCTTTTTTCCTAGCTACATTCATGATGAAAATTCTATATGGTATCAGAGCTTACATGCTAGGAACGAGATATGCAATGTTGTTTTTGCAGGTTCTAAAGATCAGATCAGTTACCTTCTTTTTCTGTTAAGTAACATCATGTTAGTGGAGCTATCATGCCTTTGGTTTCAACACTATGGAGGTGTTGTCTATTGTTCATGTTGATGATTCTTAGCTTGTATAGTTGATCAATTGTATAGAGAATTGAAAACTACATTTTCAATTAGCAATTTATTGTTGCATAGTTGAGTAGTGTCAGTAGAGTTAGTCATAGAGATATATATGTCATATGCATTATGGAATAGCCCTCCCTAATTCTAATTGTCATGGCAATTAATTTCATATTAATTCTCGTTAGATGATCATGTTGATTGGTGTATTTAGCTCTTGGAAATGGTAGTTTACTTCTATATAAATCATGCACTCTATGTGTATTGTAATCAATTTTCATTATTGAATCATGAAATGAGATGTAGAATTTCATTGTTGAACTGTTCTATTTTTGTTGTGTTTTTGCAAGCTGTCTTTTTTGTTATTTCCTAACTAGATCTATGTTGAATATTATACAATTTTATGATCATGCTTCTTTTACCTCATAGACTAAATTTATTATTGTTAGAGCTTGTTTGAAAAAATGAAATAGTAAGCTAACATCATAAAAAAGTGTTGTAATATGTTGAAGAAAAAGTTCTTAAACAAAAAATAAAAACAAGTTTGAAATTAACATTTTTTAATGATAAAAATAATGAACCATAAACCTGATGGAGGTATTTCTTAACTTCCTATAGTTATAGTTATGATATTAATTATGCTTACAAGGGTTTGTTGTAACTTTTGTTCTGAAAATCTGATTAAATATTTTTTGTGGCTAATTTTTCAAAACATTCTATTGCTATTGAATGTGAATGGACATCTTCCTGAAAATGTTCATATTGTAATCAATTTTCATTATTCAATTATGAAATGACAAACATAATTTGATTGTTGATGTGCTCTATTTTTATTTGGTTTTGAAAACCTATCATTTTTCTTTTTTCCTAGCTACATTCATGATGAAAACTCTATATGGTATCAGAGCTTACATGCTAGGAACGAGATATGCAATTTTTTTTTGCAGGTTATAAAGATCAGATCAGTTATCTTCTTTTTTTGTTAAGTAACATCATGTCAGTGGACCTATCATGGCTTTGTTTTCAACACTATGGAGGTGTTGTCTATTGTTCATGTTGATGATTTTTAGCTTCTATAGTTGATCAGTTGTATAGAGAATTGACAGCTGCATTTTCAACCAGCAGTTTATTGTTGCATAGTTGAGTAGTGTCAGTAGAGTCAGTCATAGAGATATATATGTCATATGCATCGTTGAATAGCCCTCCTTAATTCTAATTGCCATGGAAGTTAATTTCATATTAATTCCTGTTAGATGATCACGTTGATATGTGTATTTAGCTCTTGCAAATGGTAGTTTATTTCTATATAAATCATGCACTTTGTGCGTATTGTAATCAATTTTCATTATTGAATCATGAAATGAGATGTAGAATTTCATTGCTGAACTGTTCTTTTTTTATTGCATTTTTGCAAGCTGTCTTTTTTGTTATTTCCTAACTAGATCTATGTTGAATATTATAAAATTTTATGATCATGTTGCTTTTACCTCATAGACTAAATTTATTATTGTTAGAGGTAGTTTGAAAGAATGAAATAGTAAGCTAACATCGTAAAAAAGTGTTGTAATATGTTGAAGAAAAAGTTCTTCAACAGAAAATACAAACAAGTTTTAAATTAACATTTTTTAATGATAAAAATAATGAACCATAAACCTGATGGAGGTATTTCTTAACTTCCTATAGTTATGGTTAGGATATTAATTATGCTTACAAGGGTTTGTTGTAATTTTTTGTTCTGAAAATATGATTGAAGATTTTTTGTGGCTAATTTTTTGAAACATTCTATTGCTATTGAATGTCAATGGACATCTTCCTGAAAAAGTTGATGTATATAACATCAGTCAAATAAATAAAACTGATACTGTGTGTTGATTTAGATTACCTTTACAGTGTTAAAGACATCTAAATGTATGCTTGAAATTTCAAAAAATGTGATTCACATGTTAATAAAGTATACTCTATTTATTTCAAAAGGTAAACAAAATTATTACGCTTTTTATAACAGCAATTTTTATTGTATTTCTATTTTTATTTAATCAGTTGATAATAAATCTTGCAGTGAAAAAAATATAGATTATAGTTTCTGAGTTTCAACAGGAAGTACAGCTTCCCAAAACATGGTTATTGTTATTAAGTTTATATATCTTAAGAAAGAATTGTATGTTTTGTAAGTTCACAGATCATAATGTGAGAAATATGTATACATATTTGTAATTTCAATGAAGAATATACAATAATGGTATAAAAAAAAGGGTTAAAATTTTGTCAACGCATTCTTCTTTCCGCCTTGTAACATTAGAATTTTGTTGCATGTGTGAATATGTTTCAAAATTGAAAGATGGATGAATATGTAGTCCTGTTAGTTAATGAACTTTGGAAAGAGTTGTAGCAGTTAATCATTTTTGTTGTGTGGTTCCAATGTCAATTGTGGCTTTTACAAGTGAAAAACCTTGTGATTTGTGTATTGTTAAAGCTCATGATATATGCAGATGAATTTGACGATGGAAACCCCTTTTAATTGATCTCATAGGAATATTTTTGGGATTAGTATCATCCCAAGCAGGACCAATGTAGTTAAAAAATTCAACCACAACTATCAATGGTAGTTGAGGAGGCTTTTCACCATCGTTATATACAATAGCTTTGAATTCTCCTATAGCACCATTAACCAACCCTGTCTGGACACATAAATTACTACATAGCATAACTTGTTGTTCTATACATAAAATAATGTGAGATTGAAGTTGTACTTCATCTACATTCGAACTTTCAAAATCTTTTTGTTGTTCTATTATTGAAAGAGGCATAGGTTGATGTAGAGATAATAACATTTTCTTATTATGAAGACCCACCATTTTATTTGTTGCAAACAAGTATACTTTAGAATGAAACTCTTCTTGACAACATAATTGTACCTAAACATCTGTTTTCCCAATTTGGTGAAAGTTTACCTCTAAAGTGATTACTTTTTTGAATGACTGCTGTTATTATCCACCATATGAATTTGAAGCATACATCGGAATATCTTTAACTGGAGGAAGCTAGCCCAAATCATCAAAGAGAATCATTGAACAACCTCAAAAATGAATGTGGTTGCTATTTGGAAATGCTTGTCTCAATTTCATTTCATTTCTTTGAAATAATTTAGGACCAATAAAAATCCTTTCATCTATTATGATGTATTGAACATAATACAAATTTTCTTGTAATTTTGCTTGTTGGTGACCTTGTAATTGTACCATCTCTTCCATAGGAATATGTAGAACTGAATGAATTGTAGATGCCTTGATGTTAAATGTTGCAAGTCCTCTTGGTGCAAGAAGTAGAATAGGTGACTGTCCATTGGATGCTAATTGAGTGAGACTAGCTTTGATTTGAGCTATCAAATGTGATTTGCCAGTGCCAACAGTGCCTTGTACAATTAGCTACAATGATTGAACATTAAGACATTTCAAGTTCATCATTATGGAGCCATTGTTATCACAAGTTGTTTTAAGTTGTGTTTTTAAGGTTCTGCATTTTGTTCATTTCTTAGATAATTAGAGAAAATAGAAAGTCAGAGCCCTAAAGATAATCCAAAAGTTGTTTGATGAACCAAGTCAGTGAAACAAGTTATATGTATACCAGTTCTTTGTTACTGAGATATGAAAATGTAATCTAAAAAGAATCATGGTAAATATGGAAATATCAGTTCTTTAGAAAAAATATTACACAAAGATAGAACAAGCTATAATAATAATGCCTCCATAATGATGATCTTGAATTGGATGCAGTAATCAAGTATATTTTCTAATAAAATTGATGGTAGTTATTAATAAACAAGTAGGAGAGATGGCAGATATTTTATATATCTCTACATTTACTGAGATATGGAAATGTTTTTGATAGAAAAAGTAGCAAGAGGGTGCTGGTCCGTGGAACAAAGGGACTAGGAGCACATTAATAGCACATTAATGGAACTAGTAAAAGCAGATAAAATAGTTTAACAACATAATCACCAACTCTAGCTCTGCCCCTATCAAAAACATAAACCACAGTACTGATTAAAAGGATTAAACTAGAGTACTTAAGACAAAGAGTAGTAGTTAAAGTAACAGTCATAAGCCACGTAGGGCTAAAAGAAAGCTATAAAAACTAACATTAACCCCAAATGCAAAATAGGGGATCTGAGGGCCAAGCCCAGCCAAAATTAACCAGCACATGGACACCAAAAGTTAGTTCTTCCCACCCATCTACTTAGATAGCAGGGTCCTAGCCCACTCCTCCTCCAGAAACATGAAAAGATCCTTATTGTCCTCATCCACTTCCAGACTACCGCCCGCCATCTTTTCGTACACATTACAGAGGGTCGTAGCCGAAGCATGCATGACCTTCAAGGAAAATTTGTTGGTCATCATGCATTGGTGCTTCAGTTCTTTCATATTCTTTTCAATCTTCACAATATCCTTATCCATATCAGAGAACATCCTCTTGAGGGTGCCTTTAAGATTGTTTTTGTCAGCCAGAGCCTTGATATTGTAATCAAAGGTGGGGGGCTTATCCTGTGGATCATGAGAAGGACTCAGGGGCGGGGTAGGGTTATTGGGGGTTTCCATGGTTTGTTGGAGGTTGGGCAGGGAAGTGTTACCAGTCCTAAGGGGACTCATATGATCATTTGAGGAACCTTTCATGGACTCAGTGGTGTGGGAGTCTTTTCTAGATAGGGATTGCTCTCTACAGGCCATTTCCATCAACCTAGTTTTACACTGTTCCTTGGAAATTCTATTTGACCTCCCACGACTTGGGCCACTTAAATCTACCTCCAGATTAACCTGGCTCTCCATCATTCTCCATTTTTTGGGCCTACATTCAGTCTCAAGAATACTATCAGACTCCTTCCTATCTTTGTTCTCTACAGACTCAGAGACATAAGACTCCTCCTGACCCTCCTTCCTATTGAAAATATTTTTAACACATTTTTTGCGAGTTCTACCCTCTTTAGCATCCAGCTCAGTCTCTTGGATAATGTGGATGGACTGGGAGGAGGAATGGGTGAGATTTTCAGTTTTGGCTGGGGACTCCTCTTGGGTCATCTCCTGAATAATTGGGGGGGTTGGGGTGCCGGGCAGATAGCTTTGTGAAAATGGTAAATGTAGAGAAGGAGGCCTTGATGGAGGATAGAGATTGACTTATCAGGGTTGTCCTTAATATCTAGGATATTACTCTCTATGGAGTGCAAAAGATAGAAGGGTATGGAAATTAAATCCTTGTTTCTAATATGATTCAAGAACGGTAAGTGGTAGTAGTAAAACACAGTGAACTTAGCTTCCAGCATGAAATATTTCATCACAATGAGGCAAATTTTTGGCTAGAAGTCTGGCAGCACCTCCCTATGGAAGCCCCCTTGTTTCTTCACCAACAGCTCACCATCCTTGAAAAACTAGTTGAGGCTAGTAGGGTCAGGAATCTGACTGGTCTTTTTGTATTTCCTCCCCACCATAGAGATCCCCATCGCCTTTGCAATGACCTCTTCATCAAGCTAGAAGTGGATGCCCCCGACTGAGACACTCCTGTTGTTCTAGAATGAAATGAATTGTTTGGAAATTCGCTCGTCATACCCACCTTTCATTCTGTCCATAAAACCCCATACACCGCTTTCTTTGCAGTAATGAGTCACCAACGCATCAGAGGTGAAAGCCTCATTGATTTTATTAGGTTTAATGCAGAGCATGTTGCCTCCCATTTCAAAGCACTGCCCCTCCTACACTAGAATATCTTGAAAACCTAAGAGCTGAGCATTTTTATAGACCATAAAAAACCACTTGTTTTTGCACAGCCTTTCCGAGGAAAGATTATACTTAAAATGTTGGCCTTGGGTAAAATTTTGGAAGAAGGGCTCCATATAGCCAATTCTAACAGATCTCCAGGTGCCATTAATAGCAATAATGCCAGGGACACACTTGCTATCCTTATTAGCCAAGTAAGCCCTCCGATTCGGACAACTCTTACTCCACACATTTGAAAGGTAATGATGATTCTTTATGGGGTTTTGGGTTCTCCTTTCCATAATCACAAAAATCACCCAAGCACGCCAGCACGTGATCCAATAAGGATTTGTAATGAATATGACAGCTTGGCACATTTAAATAGTAATATTCATTTCTCCCTCGATGAGTTGCTAAGTCACCGGAGGTAAATCACTAACCACTCTCCAACTATTGAGTTTGATTTGTTTTAGTCCTATTTCTACCATTGAGTCAGCAATTAAAATTCCCCTCTGTATGTGTGACCCATAGTCGTGCACTGGAAGTTGTTGAGCAGCTCGCTGATCTCAAGCATAATAGGTCTAGCCCGCCATCCCGCACTAGCACCACTTTTAATAGCCTCAACAACCACTTTGGAATCCCCCTCAATTTCCAGCTGCTTGATGTTCATTTGCTTTGCAAATTTAATCCCCCAGAGAAGGGTTGTTCCCTCCACCTGGGTGACAGTGTAGTTATTGATCGGCCCAACATAAGCCAGTAGGCAAGTGCCTTTGTGATCTCTCAAAACACCACCCCGTCCTTGGCCAAGATTATTTTCCGCCCCATCAAAGTTTAATTTGGTCCATCCCTTGGGGCGGCGGCCCATCTGATAGCTTTTCTAGCTATCCTTTTAGCATCATCAAACCTTGAGAAACTAGCTAGGAGGTTCTAGCTGTCAGAAATTCTCACCTCCTAGGCAATAGGAGGACAGGAGGGAAGCTTCCACTTAGCCATCCTGGCATTCTCACACAGGAGCTTAGTTTCAATATGGAGACAGGTCTTAGACTAGTTACTATCCTCTCTGAAAATCTTGTTGTTCCTTTCCTTCCAAATGGCCCAGCAAATGTGAGGGGGTAGCATATGCTAGAGGATTTGGAGCAGGGGGTGATTAGAAGGAGATCTCCAATTATTAAATTGATACACTTCTCTGCCCAAGGCCCACAAGATACCCAATTTTCTGATAACCTCTTGCCAAATGCTAGTGGCATAATCATAGTGGATGAATAGGTGGTTCACCATTTCCTCCTTCTTACATAGGAAACATATGTTCACCATGGAGAAGCCCCTCTTTATAAGATTATTCTAGTTTAGGACCTTACCATGCATCATAGTCCACCAGAAAAAAATTTATTTTTGGCGTGAGTTGAGGGATCCACACCTTCTTCCAGTCCCCTAGGTTACTCTCCTCCTTCAGAAGAAAATTGTAAGTAGATTTAACAAAGAAAGTACCAGCCTGGGTGGGGGCCCAGATAATAGAGTCATCAAGCCCCAAAATTATGATATTAGATAGGTTTTCCATGAGATCCTTGCCCAAATGTTGCAGGTCTGGTCTGTCCCTTAACTGACTAGGTATATCCTTCCATTCCTTACCAGCGATGTAGCTAGAGACTCTATTACCCAGGATAGGTCTGAGATAATCCATAAGAGGTTTGAATCTACAACCCAGGTTAGGTTGGTTCAAGATCTAGTGGTCATTCCATAATCTGATGGATCTCCCATTTCTAATTTTCCAAAAAGCTCCTTTAGATAGAAGGGTCTTGCATTTGCAGATGTTCATCCAGAGTTTGGATCCACTTGGGAGGTCGCTATTGTGGAACATCCTCCCATAGGGATGTCCTAGGAGGTACTTGGCTTCCATTAATCTGCACCAGTTGGCCTTTCCTTCTATGAGCTTCCATACCACTTTCATGGTAAGGGATTTATTCATCAGACCAATTCTTCTTAGTCCCAAGCCACCCATTCTTTTCAGGAGGCAGACAGTGTCCCAATTGACAAGAGACATCCTCTTCTTTTCTTCAGACCCCTCCCATAGAAAGGTTCTCTGAATCCTTTCAAGTTTGTTTTCCATGTTGCTTTTTATTTTAAAGAGGGGTAGGAAGTAAATTGGGATCCCTTGGAGAGTGGAGGCCATGAGCTGAAGTTTACCAGCGTTGCTTAAAATCTTCCCCTTCCAACCAGCAAGTTTCCTCTGGGTTCTCTCAAGGATGGAATTCCAGAAATCTTGGGACACCTCTTTAACCATGAGGGGGAGGCCAAGGTAGGTAGAAGGGAGTGAAGCTGCCAAACAACCCAGGATTTGAAGCACCTTATTTTGTAAATCCATGGGGGTATTGAAGAAGAACAGTCAGCTCTTTTGATAGTTAATACACTGTCCAGAAGCCCATGCATAACTTTCAAGGATTTGTTTCCACTGTCTGGCCTCAATTACTAAAGAATACCCAAAGAGAAAGGTGTCATCTACAAGCTGTTCTAACACCACCTGAGGAAGGGTAGAAGTAGGTTTGACACCTTTTATTCTTCCCATAGCAGACAACATACACAGATTTCTGCTAAGCACATCAGCCACCATAATAAAGAGGTAGGGAGAGAGAGGGTCTCCCTGTCTAAGACCCTTCTCAGGTTTGAAAAAGCCACCAGGAGTGCCATTGACAAGAACAGAGAAGCTAACAATTTGAGTACCTTCTTGTATAATCTGAATAACCTTCTCATTAAAGCCCATTTTAGCAAGAATTTTAAGCAGAAATGACCAGTTAACTTTGTCATAAGTTTTAGAGATATCTAGTTTAAAGGCCATACTTGGGACCTTGCTTCTATCCATAGAGTGGATGATTTCATGGGTGGCTATGGCCGCATCCAAAATCTATCTACCTGGCACAAAACCTTTATGAGTAGTGCAGATAATATTGTCTAGGAGAAGCTTGATTCTACCAACTAGGATCTTGTTAAGGATCTTGTAGAAGGTATTGCAAAGGCTGATGGGCCTGAAATCCAACATAGAGGTAGGATTGTCATGCTTTGGGACAAGCACAATGTAAGTTTTATTATGTTTTCTGAGGAGGCACCTAGTCCTAAAGAAATCTTTGGCAACATGGGTAACATTTGTCCCCATAATGTCCCAATATTCCTAAAAGAATGCCAGAGGAAACCCATCTGGCACGGGGGCTTTGTAAGCTCCCATAGTGAAGACCGCATCCTTGATCTCCTCATCAGAGACCTGCTTCATAAGCATGTCATTATCACTAAGAGTTATAGCACTTTGGATGTGGTCCATGAGTTGGTTTTGGATGTTGTTCGGGCATATAGGACCCTCTTCAGAGTACAACCCCTTAAAGTAGTTAACCGCAACCTGATTGATTTTATCCTTCTCCTTGATTTCATTCCCTCCTTCATCCATAATACTAGTGATGGTATTTCTTCTTTTATGTATGCTCGCAGACCTATAGAAGAAGGTTGTGTTCCTGTCCCCTTCCGTAAGCCATTGGATTATGGATCTCTGCTTCTAGTAGATTTATTCTTTTTCTAGGGTTTCCTACCACTTGTGTTTAGTCAACTCCTCCTCCACCTGAATCTACGGTGGATAGCTTCTAGAAGCCAATTAAGCCTGGAGGGAGACTAAGGTTTCAAACAGTTCCTTTTTCTCTTAATAGAAGTCTCCAAAATTATGTTTGCTCCACTCTTTAACCTCCCTTCTGATAATTTCAAGCTTTTGGGCTATTCTAACATGGCCATACCCATGATATTAGTCTTCCACTAGAATTTCACTTGATCTCTAAAGGATGGGTGAGAACACCACATCATTTCAAATCTGAAGGGGGTCAGGCTGACTTTAGGGGCGTCATGCTAGCAGAGAAGGAGGGGGTTATGATCTGATGTAGTTATAGGGAGAGAAGACAAGGAAGAGTTCAGACAAAAGTTCCATTAAGAGGTGGCTAGGACCCGATCTAGCCTCACTTAGATGAGATGGATACCCTTCCTATTGTTGGTCCAAGTGAAGGGGTTCCCTTTCAGAGTGATGTCAAGAAGACCTGTGGAAGAGATAAAATCAGCCAGCTCCCCCATGCTATTAGAGTAATCCATTAGTCTGCCACACTTTTTGAGGGATAAAGGGGGGTGTTAAAGTCACTGGCAAGTAAAAAATTCATGGAGTAGTCCTGATCTAGCCAATGGCCAAGATCAACCCATAGGGAAGCTCTACCAGATCAGGTATTAGGAGCATAAATATTAAAAGTGATCCATTTAGTTCCATTCTTCCTGAAGGTGATGGCAAGGAAGTTAGGGGAAGAAGCAGCCAGCTGACCAGTTATCCTATTGGGGTTCCAGAGCATAGCAATGCCACCGGACACTCCCACGGCTTCATAGTAAAAGAAAGAAACACTCAACCAAATATTGGGCATAAGGATAGAGAAATTACTAGCAGACATCTTAACCTCTTGTAAGAGTAGAACATCAAGCTTATGATGAAAAATGTAATGTTTGACAACATTTTGTTTAAGGGAGTTGTTCAAGCCCCTCACATTCCAAGAAAGGAAAATCATTTCTTACTTTTGAAACTAGATTCTAGGGTTTTCTGCTTACCTACTACAACATCCCTTGTGGTCCTTCTCGATGTCCTTGCATGGTCTGAAGGCCTTCCCTTGGGTGTTTCCATTCCCACATCAGCCTTTTTTGGCTTGTTTTTCTTTCTCTACATTTTCCATTCCCCATCATCATCCTCCAAACCATCAAGGGAGTTGGAGGAGTTCTTCATAAGCTTTGGTGGGGTTTAGCATCTGGCTTTGGGGATTTTAACTCTAGAGCAACCACAATGGCAGGCTGTTCAACCTCAATAAGGTTAGTCATCTCCCTCTTTGGGGGGGCGTCAAGGGGATCTTTACCGGCTCCACCACCGACTGGAGAATTGGTTCCTCTGTAGTCTGGAGATCAAGAGAACCAAGACTAGGGCTCCTAGCTTCCATCTCCTGGGGGGGACGATCTCACCTTCTTCTAGAGCCAGATCTTCAATTGCTAGGGTTTTCATTTCATTAGCCACCAAGGATGGCCTAGTCTCCACCTTTTCCTCTTCACCTATGGGGGGTGGACCCTCAGCCATTCCTTTGTCCTTGTTCCCTTTTTTAGTTCCCGACTTGGAAGATTTGCAAGTGTCACTAGAGTGGCCTCTCCTATCATAGTTTTGGTAGAACAAGGTAGCATTCTCATATACCAACGCTTGGGTCCATCTACCCAGTTTCGATTTCAAAATGACAAAGTTGGGTAGGGTTTTATTCAGAGTGACATTCACACAGAATCTAGCAAACATCAGCCTGGATTTAGAACGGGTCACCTAGTCCATTGTGATGAATGAGCCGAAGGAGTTGCCTATCCATCAGAAAACTTGTTCATCCCAATATTTGAGTGGGAGGCCAGGGAGACAGACCCAAACCGGGGCCATTCTTGTTAGTTCCATCGCCAGATTGAATCTAGGTTTCCATTTCGCAAGGGCCAGGAAGTGCTTTCCATAAACCCATGAACCTGACATAGCACATGATAGGTCCTTTAGAGTGGTAAACTTAAATAGAAAAAGTCCTCCTGCCATAGCAGAAACTAGGACAGAACCCTTCATCTTCCACTGGTTAGACACCCATTTTCTAACCATTTCGACGGTAGGTCAAAAGTTAAAGAATCGACCAACCAGGGCTAGCTGAAAATCTGCCATCATTCTATTCACCACTGAGTCCAGAAGCGATAGTTCAACACCTTCCTCAGTCTGAACAAAGTCCACCAGCAGAGCCTCCAAAGATTGGTGAGCTTCTCCCACAAGATGGAAATGTTATCTAAAAATAATCATGGTAAATATGGAAAGATTGATTCTTTAGAAAATATATTACACAAAAATTGAACATAACATTGACATGACACAGTTTATTGTCAAATATACATATATACATAAACATATGATTACATATGTTGAATATTCTAAGTAAACTACTGTCTTAAGCAATCTTCAAAGTGAGAACAATTATGCTTTGGGTTTCTTGCCCACCAAAAGTAGATGTTTTGATACTTAGATCAAAGACAAACTCAGCATCATTATATACAATAGCTTTGACTTCTCCTATAGAACTATTAACCAGCCCTATCTGGACACATAAATTACTACATAGCATAACTTGTTGTTCTATACATAAAAGAATGTGAGATTGAGGTTGTACTTCATCTACATTCAAACTTTCAAAATCTTTTTGTTGTTCTATTATTGAAAGAGGCACAGGTTGATGTAGAGATAATAACATTTGCTTATTATGAAGACCCACCATTTCATTTGTTGCAAATAGGTATACTTTAGAATGAAACTCTTCTTGACAATGAAATTGTACCTGAACATCTGTGTTCCCAATTTGGTGAAAGTTTTCCTCTAAAGTGATTACTATATTTTATATATCTCTGCATTTATTGAGATATGGAAATGTTATCTAAAAATAATCATGGTAAATATGGAAAGATCGATTCCCTAGAAAATATATTACACAAAAATTGAACAACATAACATTGACATGACATAGTTTATTGTCGAATATACATATGTACATAAACATATGATTACATATGTTGAATATTCTAAGTAAGCTACTATCTTAAGCAATCTTCAAAGTGAGAACAATTATGCTTTGAGTTTCTTGCCTACCAAAAGTAGATGTTTTGATACTTAGATCAAAGACAAACTCAGAACCATAAAGATTATCCAAAAGTTGTTTGTCTGCACTGGGTTTAGCAAGTAGCAGCTGAAAATCTTCTGCATCCACACCCAATAAAGCATTTGTAGGGCCTTCAAAGGCAGTAACATGTCGAAGCTCGCCTAATGGATTGTGCAAATCCATATTAAGCACGTAGCTAAAATCACACAGTGTAATATGAACACAACATTTAGGACATTCATATTTCCTAGTATGATTCTGAACAACTTTTTTTTTACATTTTTTGCCATCAATGATTCATGGACATGAAAGATAATAAAAGTTATCCACATCAAGTCTAGAAATTTGTGCTGTTACACAAACAAGAATAATGGAATGGAAGTCTTTTGTACAGATGGTAGACATTGGTTGTTGATTTGTAAATCTGACAAGTATTGTTGGCTCTTTAGTCAAAGAAATAGAAAACTGATCTTCTCCTATTCCTACAGACCATGTCAAAAGAGCAGCAGCCTCAGTTAAAATTGGATTGATAAGAACATTGGTTGAAAAAATAGTATCCAATGACTTACCAGACCATGAAAGCAAACGAGCAGATTTAATTAAAACAACAATTGTCTTACATTCCCTGAATAAATTTAGAATTTGTTGTTCTTCATTCTCACATGATCTCCCCATAGAGTCACTTCAATAGAGTAGTCAGGGATATCTTTGATACGCATATTACATTTTTTATTTTATTTCTATACCATTTTTTTTTCTAATGGTACTTGATGTATTGATAGAAACAACAATTCCAATCACATCCACTAGTGAATTAACATGAAAAGTTTCAAGAGATTCAATACTCTTCATATGGAAATTATTTTTGGGAACTGTAGACTGAACATATGTGGAAGGTATGATTCTTGACAAACTCTGAAGGACTATTTCATAGGGATTGGTTGAACTATTGAATCTTGAATTTGCAACTTTTATAGAACCGTTAGAAATCAAATGAAGATTATTTGATTGAATAATTTCAAAATAATTATCAACCAATTCATTGAAAGAAGTTATATGTATACCAGTTCCCTCTTTGTCTATGAAGTCAAATCCGAATACTTTACCCTCTTTAGACATTTTTGTGAAACAATGGATAGGTGATTTTTGTAAAGCACGACCCTCAATAGTCCATAATTTGTGATATGGAGTGAGCAGTTTTATGCCAATTATGCTACCTGAAGAAGCATCTAAAACTCCATGACTGCTAGATGATGCTATCTATTTAGTACCTTGTACTATAAGTACTAGACACCCAATAATTTCTTCATGATTTTATACTATATCTAAATTATCAATTAGAATAGCCCTATAAACAGAAACAAAATAGACATTTAGTAAACTTTTATAATCAAATTTGCATAAGTACAATAAAATATAGTAAAATAATTTGCATACATGTAATTGTGGAGTTGCTTGCAAGAGTATTCTTTGATGCAAACAATGGAACCTTTAACTAAAGCCTCCTCCACTACAAGGGTGTTAAATTGTCCGGGCAAAAGGGCAAAAGTGTGTATGCACAATCAAAAAGTTCTAGACGATATTTTGTACTTATAGTATGCTGTTGTTTAATAGAATGTAATGATACAATTTGAAAACATGGTTCTTTGATGGAAATACCATCCATTATTTGACTAATTGCTCTTTGTGTTAGTAAGGCCATTTTTGTTACCTATTTAATGGCAGATAATATGATGTCAGTAATCAAAAGTATATCATAAAAATATACACTATATTTCTCAGTGATGCATTGTTGAAATAAAAATGTACATATCGTTCTGTGATACAAACAATTTGTTCGATGATCAAATCTAAGAAATGAACAAAATACACAATCCTAAAAACATAACTTAAAACAACCTGTGATAACAATGCAGGTGAAGGTATATATTGAAATTTGTATAAAAGTTTCTATAAAATATATTACTGGTTCAGAAAAGTATTAGCAAAACAATTCTTATATAGGCTATGATGATGGTCAATAAAGGCGGTCATCTCGAACACCAAAAGAAAAAAACTGTTATCAACCAAACCATCTAACATTGAATGCAATTTAATGCATTTGCAACAACTGTCAGGTATACAAGTAAAAGCTGCAAATACAGCAAGGGCATGTAGTAATTGAGTAGCAATAAATAGTCCTTCAGAATCGTGAAATGGCTATTTACATCGATGTTGAAAAATCATAGATATTTAAACATAACAAATACCACAATACATATTGAAAAAAATAAATTATTCACAGATTATAAAAAAGATCGTTTTAATTTTTTGTATTGTAAACCATTATGACAAAGTACGCCTGCATATATTATGAAGTAGAACATGTCTTCAGATCAATCCAGAAATTTTTTTTTAATGTATACAATTATATCTATCATAAAATTTGACATGCGGTTGTTGATAGATATTAAATGGTAATAAATTTGAAAAGGAATGCGTATGGTATTTGCTTTCTTCTTATAATTTTAATAATAGCGAATGACTACAATGAATAATTTACATGTTGGCCCTCTTGTTTTTTGTATATAAGTTGTAAACGTCGAATATAGTATTGATCTACATATATATCCAATGATGGAAAACATTGCATTAAAAACAAATATTTTACTATCTACAAGTTGGAAGAGTAATAATTTGTAAAATCATGGACATTACTCATTCGATTTATATGATATTCATTGCTAATGGCAATCTTTTGTTTTAAGGTGTTTCCCTTCATGACCACTAAACGAAAGCAGGTTTCGAAAGTTTTAAATACTAAATCTAATGCTATTTCATTGCAGATTGTGACATAGTTAAGGGGAAAATGTTTTCTTGCATCAGTTACTGCTAAAGTTTGAAACTGGCTCATTGATCTTGTGTAGATTAGAATCTAATGGGTGGCGCATGTTCGCAAGGGACAATCAGAATCTTTGTGAACATACGACAACCATTATTTCAACATGTATCAACGATCAACCTTGCATCGCAGTACTGATGACCCAGTTAACAGCTTCGATGGAATACAATGGTTAGATGCTTCGTCTAACAGGCAACATTATTTCCTTTTCCACAATCGGCATAAAGGGAGACATAGTGGCCTTGATAATAGATCAACGGTCACCGCATGTTCAAAAAGGTTGCTAAGATGCTTAGCGGAGACATGACAATCATTAGATCTATCATTCGCTATTGATCCCATAAGTTACTGGAGACTGTGATAGCTGACACATCATCATTTGACACAAGTGCCCACCTGTCATTCAGCCATTCTCCTCCCATTCACGATATGTTTGTGATTTAGCCAATTTAATTGGTAGATTTCCACACCAAGGTTATCTCCACTTCTCCATATGAGTTCTCTAAGCAGCAGACAAAGCGGGTTTCAAAAGTTGTAAATATTAAATCCGATGCTATTTCATCACGGATTGTGACATAGTTAATGGGGAAATTTTATTTTGCACCAGTTATTGGTGAAGCTTGAAACTGGCCCTATGATCTTTTGTATAACAGAATCTAATGGATGGCGTATGTTTGCAAGGGAAAATTAGGTTCTCTATGAATATACGATTCAAGATGCATCGACGATGAACCTTGCATCGCAGTACCGATGACCCAGTTAACAACTTCGATGGAATACAATTGTTAGATGCTCAATCTACAGTCAATATTATATCCTTTTCCATAGTTGACATAAAGGAAGACATCGTGGCCTCAATAATAGATCAATGGTCACCATATGATCACAAGGGTTGCTAAGATTCTTTGTGGAGACATGACAATCGTTAGGTCTGTCATTTGCAGTTGATACCATAAGTTACTGGAAACTGTGATAGTTGACACATCATCATTTGATGCAAGCACGTACCTGTCATTCAGCCATTCTCCTCTCATTCGCAATATGTTTTCAATTTAGCCAATTTAATTGGGAGATCTTGACACCAAGGTTATCTCCACTTCTCCATATGTGTTTTGTAACCAGGGGACTATTTCGACATTAACTGAATAAACTCTACAACACATCTCTAAATGTATCCTTTGCCACTGTGTTAAACTACCGTAGAGGAGGATCGAAGGAAAAATTAGGTTCTTTGTGAATATACGATTCAAGATGCATCGACGATGAACCTTCCATCGCAGTACCGATGACCCAGTTAACAGCTTTGATGGAATACAATCCTTAGATGCTCCATCTACAATCAATATTATATCATTTTCCATAGTCGACATAAAGGAAGACATCGTGGCCTCGATAATAGATCAACAGTCACCGCATGATCGCAAGGGTTGCTAAGATTCTTTGCGGAGACACGATAATCGTTAGATCCGTCATTCGTAGTTGATACCATAAGTTACTGGAAACTGTAACAGTTGACACATCATCATTTGACGCAAGCGTGTGCCTGTCATTCAGCCATTCTCCTCCCATTCGCGATATGTTTGCAATTTAGCCAACTTAATTGGGAGATGTCGACACCAAGGTTATCTCCACTTCTCCATATGTGTTCTGTAACCAGTGGACTATTTTGACATTAACTGAATAAACTCTACAACACATCTCTAAATGTATCCTTTGCCACTGTGTTAAACTACCATAGAGGAGGATCGAAGGAAAAATCAGGTTCTTTGTGAATATACGATTCAAGATGCATCGACGATGAACCTTCCATCGCAGTACCGATGACCCAGTTAACAGCTTCGATGGAATACAATCCTTAGATGCTCCATCTACAATCAATATTATATCATTTTCCACAGTCGACATAAAGGAAGACATCGTGGCCTCGATAATAGATCAATGGTCACCGCATGATCACAAGGGTTGCTAAGATTCTTTGCGGAGACACGACAATCATTAGATCCGTCATTCGCAGTTGATACCATAAGTTACTGGAAACTGTAACAGTTGACACATCATCTTTTGATGCAAGCATGTGCCTGTCATTCAGCCATTCTCCTCCCATTCGCGATATGTTTGCAATTTAGCCAATTTAATTGGGAGATGTCGACACCAAGGTTATCTCCACTTCTCCATATGTCTTTTGTAACTGGTAGACTATTTTGACATTAACTGAATAAACTCTACACCACATCTCTAAATGTATTCTTTGCCACCATGTTAAACTACTATACAGTAGGATCGAAGTACCACCTCTGATGAATATGTCAAGGCTACAAAAAAGTAAAATAGACAAGAACAAATAAATAAGCAACAAGTGTCTTGTAAACCGTGAACCTAACTCCGGTTCCTGACGAGTTAAATCATAACCTTGCAGTCTGTTCACACAGCACAAATGTTAAATTTTAAGATGTTTTCAAAAACTGTGGACGATCCCGATCATTTCAATCGTCTCGCATGCATATGGATTGTTCGACGGCCGTAGATCGATTTAACCCAGGGAGATGAGTTTCATATAAGAAACACCTTCGGTGTAAATATATTTTGAAAGACCATCAAATTTCAAACTAAGACTTCGTGCCCAGCTACTCAAGCAGGTCGTAATAAAAATAAATAATGTGTACCAGAAATTTACACCTCCGAATTTATAACAACGGTCAATGTTTCTTTTAACCACGATTTTCAATAGGCGAACGGGTAAGGTCGTAGCGGCAATCGTTGTAGCCTGTGGGTCAACAGCTAATTGATTGTTCTTTGGACCTCTTTGTTCGTCGCCGCTAGTTTAAAAGTTTCCCTATGCACATTCCCACATAACGCAACTCCCAAAACGTTCGAGGTGATTACTTTCCTGTCCAAAATGAAGCTTTCGCCCACCATCTCCCCTTGTCGGAGAGTTACTAAGTTTGTGTCTTCGGCCATTCTATGTTTGTGTTTGTATGGGATACCATTGCTGATGAGCACTGCCTACGGCCTCTCTGAACAAGGCGACGTTCTTTTACAGATAAAAGAGTCGTTACAGGGAGGCGGAGCCACAGATTCTCTGCCAGACTGGTCCAACGCCTCTGATTTCTGTACCTGGCAAGGCGTCAAATGCGCATTGACATCAGCATCGCGCAACGTCATTTCACTTGCTCTTCCCAGTAGAAACCTATCCGGTCGTCTCTCTCCTATGATTGGTAAGCCTGGCTGGTTGGAAGAGCTGGATCTTTCAGCAAACAGATTTAATGGTCACGTCCCTCCTGAATTGGGGAATTGCACCCGCCTTCGGCATCTCAATCTCTCTAATAACTTTTTCAGTGGTGTCATCCCCTCGACTTTGGTTAACTGCAGCTTCCTTACTTTTCTTGACCTCAGTTCTAATAATATATCTGGTCTCATTCTTCCGGAGCTGGGGGAGTTGTCAAATCTGTTTGAGATTCGTTTACATGCTAACAATCTCTCTGGAGCAGTGCCTGCCTCTCTTGGCAAGCTTTCGAATCTTCAAGTTTTAAGGGCAGGGTATGGTAACCGCTTTACGAGCTCCTTACCACCGGAAATTGGGAACTGCACCAAGCTGAGGTATAGTAGCTTTGCCTCCTCTAATCTGAATGGCACAATTCCATGGGAAATTGGTAAATTGCGAAAGCTGGAAGAGCTAGATCTATTTGATAACCAGCTCACTGGTTTTATCTCTTCAAGCATTGGGAATTGCAGTTTTCTGCGACTGTTTGCAGTTTATGAAAATAATTTACAAGGCCCCATTCCAAAAGAGCTTGGCCTTCTCAAGCACCTCCAGATTCTATGGTTGTACGAGAATTTTCTTTCAGGGCTTCTTCCCGCTGAGTTGGGCAACATGTCAATGCTACGAGAGATAGACGTGTACTCCAACAATCTTGTTGGAAGCATACCGGGAGAAATCGGGAGGTTGAAAAGTTTGAGTTATTTAAGCCTTTCCACTAACAGGTTTTCTAGCAGGCTTCCTGCATCATTGGCAAATCTTACAAGTTTACAAACATTAGATTTACAAGCAAACCAGTTCAGCGGCACCTTGCCTGAAGGAATTGGTTTTCTACCAAATCTTACAGAGCTGTTCATAAGCAAAAACAGATTGGAAGGTCAGTTGCCTACATCCCTCGGAAATTTCAGCGATCTGGAGATCTTGGATGCGTATTCCAATAGACTAAGCGGAGAGTATCCTCCTGGACTATGCAAGGCCAAGCAACTCTCGAAATTGGTTGTTTTTAACAATTCTCTGGTAGGAAATATTACCTCACTTTTGAAGGATTGTGTTTCATTGAGAAGAGTTCGGCTTCAAAATAACCACTTCACAGGCTACATTCCTTCGGAAATCTCAAAGTTGTCTAGTCTGGCTTACCTGGAGCTGTCCTTCAACAAACTTCATGGAGAAATACCAGCCGAGGTAGGCCAACTCCGGAACCTCACTAATCTCATTCTTTGTGGGAATTATTTATCTGGAGCTATTCCTCCTCAAATTGGGGATCTCACAAACCTGGGCAGGCTCAATTTGAGCAACAACAAACTCAGTGGAAATATTCTTCCTCAAGTCGGAAGTCTCATGAGATTAGAAGATCTAGATCTCAGTGGGAACTCTTTTGAAGGTCCTATTCCTCAACATCTCGGCACCAATTTTTCTAACCTGCTCATCTTGAAGTCAAGCTTCAACAATTTGACCGGAACTATTCCGACCTCTCTGGGAGATTGCTCAAGTTTGATAGAGTTAGACTTATCTCGAAACCGACTTGAGGGATCAATTCCAAGGGAAATAGGCAAGCTGGCGCATCTATCAACTGGGTTGGATCTCAGTAGAAACAGGCTATCTGGTTCTCTTCCGCCGGAGATTGCAAATCTGGTCTTGCTTGAATCATTAGACGTCTCCTTTAACCAACTGTCTGGTCAGATTCCACCCGCTTTTCAGGCTTGGAACTTCTTTCCAAATTCAATTTCTCATTCAATCGATTCACGGGCCGAATTCCTTCCCTGAAAGTTTTCTCTGAGGGTGCCGCAAGCGCCTTTGTTGGTAACGATGCTCTGTGTGGCCCACCCATTTCCAATTCCTGCTTCGAAACTAGGAATGGGACTGGCAATAACAAGAGTTTGGAGACAGGCAGCATAGTTGGAATTGTTATTGCCGGATTGGCTACTGTTTTGTTTGTCATAATACGTCTTGTGTATTACCGGAGCAGGAGCAAGGTGATTGAACAAGGTGAAGAATTGAACGAAGAAGAGGACATCCTTACTGGATCATTCCCCAATGTCGAGGTGGATGTCGCCGGAGGCCATAAACACAGGATTACATATCAAGAAATTTTGAGCGCCACGGAGGACTTCAGTGATAATTATCTAATCGGCTCTGGTAGCTTTGGTAGAGTGTACAAGGTCCTTCTGACGGAAGCTGAGATAAGCCTGGCAATTGCAGCAAAGGTGTTGAGATTGCAGGAGGAAGGGAGAAGAAGTTTGATGAGAGAAATAGAAGCTCTCAAGTTTGGGCGCCACAGAAACATTGTGCGCTTTCTTGGGTTCGTGTTTGGGGGCAGCATCAACGAGGACATTCTGCTCTTGGAATACATGGCAAAGGGTTCATTGGGGGAAGCACTAAAATCACAAAACCTGGGGTGGAAGATTCGATTTAATATAGGTTTGGGAGTGGCGCAGGCTCTCAAATATTTGCATCACGACTGCACACCTCCAATTGTACACCGTGACCTTAAATCGGCCAACATTTTGCTGGACGATGAGTACGTAGCACATGTGGCCGACTTCGGCCTTGCAAAACTCATCTATTCAGATGGCCAGAGCAGTGCCTCCTCGGTTTATGTTGGTAGTCCTGGCTATATGGCTCCAGGTCCACATACTTTTTCACACGGTTTTATCTTCTCAGTTTTCGAGGGCTTTCTTCTTTAATAAATTCGTGGATTTTTAATATTAATAAATATATGTGGGTTATTTCATTGTAGAATGCGGCTATGGAGTCAGGTCTTCGCCGAAGCAAGATGTATTCAGCTTTGGAGTTGTGCTACTCGAGCTTGTCACTGGCAAAGCAGCTGTCGTGGATGCGGAAGAGAGAGGAGGAGAGAGCAGAGGATTGGCTGAGTGGGCTGCAATCGTGAAAAAGAATAAGGCCGACGTTGTCCAGGATTTGTTGGATCCAGATCTTCTAAATGATTATGTAAAGTGGGGAGATGAGATTGAGAAAGTGGAAGAGATTTCCCTGCAGTGCACTCGACCATCGCCAAAGGAGAGGCCATCCATGCGAAGAGTAGTGGACTCGCTTTCTTGTCCATCCCCACTGGTACTCGAACATGCCTCTTTAAATACTTATTTAATTTAATCTCTATGTCAGACACTGTGCACTACACATAAAACCACAGGTTAGGCGTCAATATCTCATAATTAGTACTTTCAGCTAACTATCTAGCTGAGCATTCTCATTAGCTTATTTTCATCTTATCAGTTTGTTAAAATGAAGAATCATTTGTATTAACTCAACTTTATTATTCCTCTCAATTATTCGTATGTTGTTGACAGTAATTTATAAGATGATCTTGTTGAGCTTATCGAGTATATTAATGATCTTTATCACTTTTACTTTATAATATCAAGGATTCTTGTCAAGAATAACTCAATGATGATTATGATGCTTTACAAAATTATCTATTATTTGTTTTAGATACTTTTAGTTGCTAATCATAATTATCTTGAAGGTAGATATTTTTCTTAGTTTGATAAATCTTTATTATTGTATTTTACTTTTAATTCTCTAGTTAATAATTTTATTGAATAATTTTATGTTATACATAATGTTATACTTTCTCATAATGTATTTCTAAATAGAAACCTATCAACAAATATTAATTTACTACTAGATATAATTCATTTGAAGTTATAGGTTAAAGAAATGAAAAATAGCTAAAAGAATAAAATATAAATTTTCGTAAAAACTTTTCTAGTAGCACAAGTAATCATAATTCAACACCTTACAAAGGATATAAACACAAGTATGAGATCATTCTATAAATGTAAAATTATCAAGTTAAAATATATATATGACACATGATTTATACATCACCATTTTGTAGAGAAATAATAATGAAAAAATTATATAGAATCCATTGTAATCTATATTTAACAACATTTTAATCTCTATTTAAGAGTATCTATGATTCATTCTTTTAGACAAAAACAATCATGATATATGTTTTGATAATAGCAATAAAGAAAATAGGAATTTTTACCTTTATATCATGATCAAATATATATGATTCACTATTATGAAATCTCTTGTGAATAATGGATCTACTCTAATAATTTATATTATAGACTACTTAGTCAATTAAAATTTCATGATATTCCTTAAATTTAATTACCAAATGTTAAGTTTTGGATCAAGAATGTATGGCTTTTAATTTTTCTTATCTCAACTCAATATGTGTGATATATAATCATATCATTATATATATTCAGTAGAGATATATTAACAGATATATCTAATTATATTATATTGATATCCTATAGATATATCTAAATATATTATATTAATTATATTCTGCAGATTTATAATGTATGTTCAACTTCAATTCTTTGTATGTGATTCTCTGTATATTGCAGATATATTGTAACTCTGTGTATTGTTGTATCACCGATCATCTTTGATAGTCTTAATTCATTTCCAATATATATGCGGGCAAACTAGAGAAGAGTCACGTCATGATAAGGCGTGACTCAATATTGAGTCACGTCTTATCATGCCATGACTTATTGTTTCCATTAGTTAAGAGCCCGATAATCTAATGGGCTTCCATTATATTGTATAACCAATATTCAATCAGTTCTAATAAAGCCCGATAACAAATAGAAACTACTGGCATTAATAATTGTTAATGTGAGAGACCAAAACAATTCGTTAATACTAACATCTGTAATGTATGAGTTAATATTATTTATTTGATCAACTAAAATATATACATTGTATAATATTGATATATATAATAATATCATTATTATTATATATATCAGTATCTGTATAATAATATTATGTCATATCATTTCATCTGAATAACAATGTTAGTAATTCAATGATGTTTATTTAATTCAATATTATAAGTTGTATATTAATATAATAATGTCCATCATTATATGTATATTAATATATTTCTCATTTATTTTCTCACAATATTGTGATCATTTTATCTAATCAAAACTATAAAAATCAACACCAAATATAATTATTGTATGTTTCAATAGAAAATCTAATGCATCTTTTGGTACTATTGTAACTTCAATGGAAATTGCTACTTATTGTAGTATCTTGACTTTTATTTTGATAAAATACAATAATTTTATAGTAATTATGGATAATTATTAATGGAAATTGCTATTATCTAGTTGTTGTTGGTTCTTTGTCCTTCTATCATTGAGGGCAACTTTCTCTTTTTTGAGTTCCTAGTTTGATGCCTATCTTTAGATAGTTTTTGTTAAAATCATTTTGGGTCTATTCAAAACCTACTTGTTCTATTTATAAAAAAAAAACAATGATGTAATATATGTAATTTTGTTTTGGTTATGATTTATGGATTAGGCTATTAATGACAAATTGAGTGCAGTTGTGATATTATTGAAGTTGAGAAAATAGTGGAGGTACACATGTCTACCTTCTTGGTTGTAAATGGTATGAGAGAATCAATGCACACACCATGCAATCATTCATATAGTTGCATTAAATTTTAATTTCATTCACATGATCTATGAAGTCAAAAGTTGATATATTTAACAATTTTTTATTGCAGCAAAAAATAGGTTTTAGGGGGGACCTGAAACCCCATACAAGTTTTTGATATATTTAACAGTTATGGTAGTTTAATAAATAGTCTAATTTTAAAGTTGTCATTGATGTATTAGCTTTTTAATAAATAATTTTATTATTTCAAAACCATATTATTTATTTACATGATAAGATATATGTGTATACAAAGTTTTATTACTAATATATAAACTATATATTTTATTTGAAAGTTGTCTAATAAATATAATTTTTGATTATGGTAAAAACATGTTTTGAAGGGACTCGAAACACTTTAACAAAAGAGAAGTACATATTTATCAATACACATAATTCTAAGACAAATATAGGCATCACATGCCAAAACTAAAAGATAGGGAAAATAGTAGCCAAAATCTAGTAGACATGCAATCAAAAGAAAATTGAATAGAAAAAATAAGGACAAAAATGGAATAAGATTAAGCCAGGTTCTTGATAACCTCAGTAACCTCTACCTCTAGCTTAGTCATATCGAACACAGGATTTTTCAAGTCCTTGAGCTTCGAAGGGGAATTCTTAGCTTTTTTTAAAGATTTCCCTTGATCCTCTTACTAGGTCCATAAGTATGTTGACCTTTTTATCGATACGGCTCGATCATCAGCTTCTCTTGATGCACCTTATCTAGAGTCTCCACCAGCCCATTCATAGTTTCCATTTCAGTTTCTATGCTCTTGGGGCTTTGATTCATGATAGCCTGAAGGATTTCCTTCACACTAATGATCATTTCTTCCAACTAAGACATTATCTAATAAATATTGTATATAAATTAATTATTTTTTATTTTAAACATATTTTAAAAATATTGTAGAAGGGTTTCTATAGTAGTCAGCTTCACCAACCTAATATTTTGTTTTCAATGACCAAACATTTTTCTTTGACATTCAATTCTTTGAGCATGTGGTGGCATTATGCACATGATTAGGATTTTCAAACTCAACAATTCTTTACAATGTGTGCATGGAACACATGGCCTTATAGTAGAACTTGAAGGAGTTATTAATAAAATATTCTAAAAAATGTATACCCATATATGATTCATGTCAAAGTTATCCAATATTTTAAATAGCATTGACCTAGGTATGGTATGTGATCAAAGATTTAGATAAAATACATTGTGGGACTAATTTTGAAAGAAAGAGGACATTGTCATGTAGCAAAAATGGATCACTTGTTGCAAAGGGAGTTACTAATTTATCCTCTTGTGATGGTGATTCGGTCAAGGAAAGAACAGTTGGTATTCATCTCACTAGCATAAAGGAAACTAGTTTAAAAATCTTTAGCATGGAGGTAGTTACAATCATTTTCATGATTAATAAGCATCTTTCCAGCATGCATGTAATGCCACCTTAGGTAGCCCGGGGAGGTCAAGACATCTAGCCACTAAAATATGTGAGTATTTATTTTTGTTAACTAATGTGATCTATACATCATTACACTTCTTATTTCTAAAACATAAATAAGAACTTATTTTTACAACACTAGAATGCAAGATTATTGTGTATGAGAATTTGTACCTTCATAGGGTTAGTATTGTCAATAAATCAAATAGAAACTAAATTAGCACAAATAGAAAATCTATTTAGAAAATAAAGATCAATTGAGCACTCTATGACTCTCTAACTAGGGATGTTAATGTTGAAGCTCTCAGCAAGCCTCCATTAATGACAATCCTAGAACGGGAAATGATATGATAAGAAAGCTAAAATTATTCAATTCCAAATGAAATACAACTAATTAGCTTTAATTTTCCTTTCTTGCTCTAAATTGCAAGAGGTTTTATGCTATTCTCATATTTGTGGATTGATTATTGGATGAATTATGCCTTGCTTTTATATATTTTGGCAAGGGTAGGGGGTGTAGTTGAGTTGATCATAACTAGGCTTGAGTTGAGTCTTTGGTTCCACCCTTTGGAGACAATTTAAATATTTTGCCCTCAAAGCTTGGGACAAGAAGACAAGATGAGTGGACAAGATGCTCTTTTGGAATGAGTGATTGAGATTGAATTTTGGCTTGATCCTTGTGAGCTAAATCCTCAATTCCTATTGGTTGGTTGATTTTTCTCCCATTTGGTGGTTGAGAGAAATTAGGAATTAATCAATTGATTTTACATGATTTATTTAGCCATGTGTACCCCTTCAATGGGTTGATTTGATTTAAAGTGAACTATATAATTAATTAGATTAATTACATAATTAACTGATTTATCATGTTTTATTTGATTTAAATTGATTTAATGACTTTTGATTTTCAATTGATTTTGGATTAAAGTTGAATTTCAATTTATCATTGATTTTGATCTTGATTTGATTTAATTGAATTGAATTGTCTTTAAATTACCTTAATTTGACTTAATTTCTCTTGATTTCTCAATAAATTGATCTTGTCCAATTTTCAGTGATTACAAATGCCCCTCTTTGAGTCAACGTGCAAAGCGTGTCGATTCAAAGAATATCTTGATTCAACTGATGGAAGGTCCTGATTCTACTGATAAAGGTACTGATTATGTCGATGGTCGATTTGATGTTTGATAGAAGATGTAGTTATGATGATGTTTGATAGATTTTTATGTCCTGATGTTCAATCCGATGTTAGATTACTGATGTGATACCTAATTTGATGTTGGTTCGATGTTTGATGCCCCTTTCGAGTGATAAGCAAAAAAAATTTTGTTAAAAGATTTTGCTTCGGTTTGATGGTCGTTCACCTGATTTGATGATGTTGATGATGATTTGACTATCTAAGTGTATGCCCCCTCAGAAATGAAATAAAATTTGATAGATGTTGAAAAAAGTGACGATTTAGGTCATTTTGCATTAATTGGGTCATTTTATAATGAATTTTGATTTCATTTCCAATAATGTTTTTGCATCTATTTGATTGCAAATGCCCCTGATTTGGAAGGATAGGAGAATAATTTAGATCCCTAGGCCCCCTCTAGTCAAAGATTCCCTTTTTAGGTCAAAAGGGCCTATATAAAGGGCTAAAAAGTCATTTTTACTATTTATTTTCACTTTTACCGTTGACTTTTGCTCTGACTTTCTTTGACTCATGTGTGATGTCGATCCCAATATGTGAGCATATATTTGAGCATGCCCACCGATATCATTGGCCACCAACCTATGGTCCTCAGGTAAGTACCTGATCCTCTTGGTTTTTCTTTAATTTATGTATTTAATTTCAAAAAATTTGAATTTTTCTTTGTCAAACCCTCTTTTTTGGCTTTTTAATTTTGAAATAGCACTTTTACTCATTTAAATAGCACATTTGCACTTCAAATAGCGCTTCCGCATTTTCAATTAGGGCTTCCGCGAAGTGAAATACCACGTTTACCTACCTGTTCTAGGGCATAAACTACTTTTGGTTTGTCAAATAGTGCGTTTAATTTTGATTTCGCTTATAAGTCATAAAATAGCGCTTATGAGTTTTTAGATGGTGCTTTTAGAAAGTTTTAGCACTTTTACCTTGATGTGATGCTTTTGCAATTTTAAGTAGCACGCTTAATTTTTTAATCAACACTTTTGAGTTTTAGCGCTTTTAAAGCCTGAAATAGTGCTTTCACCTTGATAGGAAAATTTGAATTATCGAAGTTAGTTTTTCAAACTATTCAACATCATTGATCAACTAATTGGTTTAGGTAACAAACTTGATGTTTTAGCGAGTCGTAAGATGTCAGTATGATTCAGTCATAGTCTGGATGTTTGATCATTAATCTAGATTTAGATGATGGTTGATGATGAATTTTCCATCCTCTCTGAGTAAAATCAGGAAAATTGATTATGGTTTGATATTTTTAAATTGTGATGCCCAAAAGTTCAGGTCAAAACACAACCAACAAATTTTTTTTAGAAGGGTAAAAGTTCCACGTTTACGATGCGGGACAAGTGTAAATGTCAACATCTCAAAAGAAATAGGTGGTCACACCCCAACAAGGTTGTTAAATTTACCAAAGGATGCTAGAAGAAATTTTCAATAATAAGTTCGTTGATCAATTTCGTCGATCGACAATCTAACAAACTTAGGTTACCTAAGAGAAATAGAATGTTTATGGTTAACGTTATTAGATAAATAGGTTAATCCCTTTTCCAATTTTGTTAATAACAAGACCAATTTGATTATGATGATTAGATTGACAACTTGTGAAAAATATTGAATATAAATTTAAATAGTCGTTTACATCAATCTCCGTTTTCGATAGAATATAAACTAATTCGATTAATAATTACAACGTACCCATTTAATCAATGTACTTTTAACCAATCAATACTTTTTAAGGTATCATTAGTTAAAGATAATTATATAAATGTTTGATTGACTTAGGATGATCCAAATGATAACTGATTTCAAAATAGATGTATTGAACTTACTTTTTGCAGGGGGTGTTGAAGTCATTAGCTGTCTGTGGTTTGTATCCTTTACCACTCAATATGATCCAGGACCTGAGTGCATTTGATCGGAAACATGTTAGTCTATGTGGATTTTCGTTCCTTCTGGCTCTACCTCTATTCTGAGTGAATTAGGGTTTGATCACTGCTATGGCTGAGAGATGGCACTAAGACCATAACACTTTCCATTTGCTTATGGGTGAGATGATGATCACCCCAAAGGACGTGTATCGTATCCTTTGATTACCTACCATAGGAGAGTTGGTTTATTACGATTCTGTTTATGATGGGTCGACATGTCGACAGGTCTTGTAGGATCTAACCATTGGAGATAATCACATCCAGTGGGCACAATTTCATTCTTTTCTGGTGTTACCAGTAGTTTTAGGTGCATTGATCGGTGGCTTCCTCATTCCTGATAGACGAGGGCATGGATTTATAGTTGGATGGGGTCCTATCCTTGAGGACTTGATGGCTCATCCTTAGTGATTTGATTGGGGATCCTATGTGTTAGCTCAATTGTACCATGAGCTACATATAGTGGTATATAGACCATCTTCCACGCTCACTATAGGAGCAATACTTTTACAGCTTTGGACTTGGGAGCACATCCCAGTGACATGACCCATTATATCATGACAGGGAGATCTGGGTTGGCCATTCGCCTAGATGTACAATGATATGTTGATACAGACCCATATGGGTAAGTTGGATTACTGGCATCATGTTATCGACGATATGGATGTAGTGGTTTGGAGGCCATATCTAGGATGTGAGGCTTGGCTTGAGGATGGAAATGAGCTTCCTTATATGTTCTATCCATGGTAGATGATTTGGCGCATGCCATATATCATTGAGAAATTTTTCTTTAGGTGAGTATTATGCCAAGATGGGTGCACACAGGGTATGCCCCAGGGCGTTGCGATATATGCTTAGATTCAGGCCGAGATATCTTTGTGGAGCCCCTCTGTGGATTTTAGGACAATGTTTCAGGAGATTTGAGACCTTGGGCATTTACCTTGCTCGATGAGAGAGCATGTAATGGATGCTGGGATTATAGATGAGTATGTAAATTGGCTGGCTCAAAACCCATTTCTGAGACTTAAAGATCTTGCTGAGAGAGTTTTGGGCATTGATGAGGAGTCAGATGGTGATGGAGGTGGTCGTGATGATGGAGATGATGTTGATGGTGGGAGGGGTGGGGGTAGGATTAGAGCATGGTATGGACGATGGGGTTGTCAGGTAGTTAGAGAAGGTAGGGTACGTATTCCAGTGATTCCTACTACACCCATTCCTCCTAGGGGTGATCAGGTAAGAGGTGGTGCAGATAGAGCACTTCATCAAGTTGTCATGGATCTAGTAGTGAGACTAGGCCGTCGCAGGGTCAGGAGATAGCGAGAGGTGGATGCATAGGTTGTACAGGTTTTACTTGATTAAGCACATGGTCATCCTACTCAATAAGTGATACCTCCAGTCGTTCCACAAGCTCCTTCTACTCAGGTACCTATTTTTTCTTTGATGCCATCCTCTTCTTCACTTCCATCTTCTTCCAATTTTGTTCCATCCTTATCAGATCCATCTTCTTCCATGCCTTCTTCCTCTATGCCACCACCATGAAATTATGTGACACAGGCTCCCAGTGCAGTTGCACCAGAGGTTTGTGCTTTACAAATAGATGTTTCAGAGATTAGACAGGAGATGAGGTAGTTGAGCTCTATGATGCAGGCCTTTACGGTAGTGATGAGTTAGTAGGGATTACAGCCTAGTTTGAGTCAGCCTCCAGATAATGCTCCTGGTTCGGATGGTCGGGATGGTGTTTGCGGTTCAGCCAGTTGACATATGATTTGAAATACTATAGATTATTTATATTTGATGTTATACATGATCTCATTATTTTTTTATCGAGACATTGGACTCTTATTTGTATCATTTTGATTGATCGATATTTGGTTATGTTGATGCTTTAGTACTTTGATGGACTTTGATATTTGGATATTGCTTTCATGATCATTTCATAGACTCTGATATTCTACTAATTTTATGATGATGTCATAAAATCTAATTCTCAGTTTGATAGCTTTACTATATATTATGTCATGATATGTTGGATCTCATTTTTAGGTGTTTTATTTGTAGATCTATCTTTATATGCTTTATTTTATGGTTTTCAGATGCAATTTTTGATATGAGATGCATATGTTCTATTGATGACCTAGAATGGATGTCGTATGTATGACATATAATAGATGAATGAATGCAATATGATGTGAATTTAATAATTAATGCTATGCTTTTTATGGATGTAATGATATATAGATGTGTTAGATGGTTTTAATGAATAATGTGATGAAATGATTTTATGTTAATATGGATGGCTTTAATGAATGATTTTCATGGTTATACAATGTGTATGGATGTATATGATATGAATGATGCAATGTCCTATGCTTTTGATGAATGGATTTATATGTAATAATGCAATGACCTTAATTATTTAAATTATTTAAATGATATGCTTTTTAATAATGATTTTATGATGTATATAATGTAATGATCTAATAGATATAATGATGTAATGAATGCAATGGTAAATGCACTTTAATGGATCTAAAATGATGAATGAATCCTAATGCAATTAATGATTCTAAATGGATGAATGCAACCTAATGTAATTAATGGATATGATTCTAATGATAATGATTAATGCAACTTAATGTAATGAACTTAATGATTTAAATGATGAAAATACTTAAATGAATGTAAGATAAAATGAATCTAATGAAGATGATTTTAATGATTTAATGCAACATAATACCATGATGTTAAATGAACCTAACAAATGTCAGTGAACTAATGGAATGCACTTTGTTTTTTATTATTATTTATTTCCAACACACTCAATCACATATAGTTTTTGATGATCTTTTGATTTTTTATTTGACTACACCCCCTTTTTGTGTCAATTTTCCTCTTGCAATTTTAAAGGCTAAAACTAAGGAAAGAAAAATACACTAAATGTATTTATTCTAGGATGTATGCAACTAACTGTCACTATTCAAAAATTTGGAGCTTATATTCATCATTAAGCATTTTTTTTAGAATTCCAATTTTTAGTACAACCATCACTAGCTCAACCATGATGATATGAATACTTTTTGCACCTCTTGTTTTGCTTTCCCCTTCTTTATAGGTATGACTATTGCTGATTGAAAACAATCATGAGAGTATGAATATCAATTTTGTCAGATTCTATGTTGCAAGTGGATTTTGGTATCATGATATTGAAAATCAAAATAGCCAAGGTATGCTTTTGTGTAAACAAACAAAGATTACAGTTTTATCCTTAGTACAAGTCCTCGATGATTTTTTGATGATCATGTCCTTAGACAAATAATACATGATTTAGAACTTTGATATGTAAACAGTCATTCAGAAATAAATAAAATATCATCCTTTCATCATAGCTTATCTTGTTTAAAAACTCTCATTGATTCGCTAGAAAGACATGATCATGTCATCAATCAACTTTTGCACTTAGAAAAATTTTGCAATGTTTTTTTTCAAATCCATATTTAAAGTATAGTCCCATCCATTTCATACTTTTAATCCTGATAAAGATAAGGTCATGTGAGATATTGGATCAACTTTCGTTGGTTCACATTGGATTAGAATTTAGGATTTGATTAAGCGTTGTTACTTGTGCTTTGATGAATTTGATTCAGTTTCTGATTGAAATTTGTTTTTGATGAATCCTTCCTCCTTTTGAGTAGATTTACCCCAGCTTGATATGATTACGCTTGTGGGACTTGGGACAATTTGTAGATTAGGTGAACAAAATCTTTAGGTACTTGCAAATGTAATTATGGAGTTTTATTATGCAATATATAAAAATGCAGTATTTACAAGGATGACCACTAGGTATGTGACTAACTTGGACTTTCAATGGTGTCTGTTTACCAATTTTTTACTGATTGAATGAATCTTGCTTTCTTTTTCTATTTTTAAATCTTTTTCCCTTTTTTTGTTGCTACCAAGGTGCCTATTTGCTAGGTTTTCACCAAGATACTTTATTTCTTTTCTAATTTTTTTTTTTGCATTTTCTCTTTTTTCAATTTTTTTATTTTTCATATCATCAAGGTGCCTATTTGTTAGGTTTTCACCGAGATAACATCTTTTTAAGATCATTTCTGAATGTTTTTTTCTTTCTTCATGCTCAATTTTCCATAGTTTTTTTATCTTTTTTGCTTTTCAATTTTTTTGGTATTTTCAGGATCTCTTTTGACTATACACAATAAATAAGATGTTCACCATCTGATTATCTTATATTATTTATACTCTTTCATTTGTCTCATGTATAGAACCTCTTTAGATGAATGCTATTGATAGGTTCTTGTAGCTCTTCTCCATCACAATTAGCTAGTGTATAGGTGCCTGTGCCAAAAGATAGGGTGATCACAAAAGGTCCTAACTAGTTTTCCTCCCATTTCCCTTTCTTTTCTCTTTCTGCTTGAATTTTGGGATTCTCTCACAAAACTAGGTCACCTACTTGGAATGTCCTTGATTTTATATGTTTATTATATGTTCTTGACTTCCTATTTTGATATACTTTCAAGTGATAAAATGATTGTTGTTTCTCATCTAGCAGTTCTAGTTCATGCAGCCTAGCAACCCTATAGTCCTCTTCAGTTATCAATCCATGTAATCGTACCCTTAAGGATGGAATCTCTACCTTCAATGGTAAAACTGCCTCTGCTCTAAAGACTAATTAAAACAGTGTAGCCCCTGTTGGCGTCCTAATGCTGGTTCTATAAGCCCATAGATTTGGGTTTATTTAGACATGCCAATCTCTGCCTGAGTTATCCATAGTTCTCTTCAATATTTTTAGGATATTCTTATTCATTTCTTCTGCTTGTCCATTACCTTGGGGATAACAGTTTGAAGATGAATGATGGATCATGTGAAACTTTATACACAGCTCTTTCAGATCCTTGTCTTTAAAGTGTTTAGCATTATCTTTGATGATGGCATGATGTATGCCATATCTACAAATTATATGATTCAGAATAAAGAAGGATATTTGTTTTCCCGTGGCAATCGATAAGGGTACAACTTCCACCCATTTAGTGAAATATTCTGTAGCAGTGATGATAAATTTATGACCATTAGAAGATGGTGGATAAATCATCCCTATTAAGTCTAATTCCCATTGATAAAATAGCCATGGTGTTGTCATCAGATGAAGCTCTTACGCTGGTACATGGATCAAGTTTCTATGGAATTGACACTTTCGACAAGTCTTAGCAAAATGACAAGCGTCTTTCTCCATTGTAGGCCAAAAATATCCTATCCTAAGAAGTTTCTTAGCTAGGGTTAGTCCATTTGAATGTGACCCATAGATTCCCTCATGGATTTCTCACAAGGCTACATTTGACTCCTCTTTCTCTAGACATCTAAGAAGCATTCCATCTAGACTCTTACGATACAATGTTTCAAATATTAAGGTATATCAAGAGGCTTGACGGATGAAGCTTTTCTTTTGATTCCCGGTTTGGTCCTTTGGTAAGATTTCATCTTTGAGGTAAGTATAAATGGCTCCATACCAAGATGATTCATGTCCGGTTAATAGGAAAATGGTATGAGGACAGGTAGGATCAAATGCGGGTTGTTCCACTTCTTCTACTAGGAATTCATATCTGGCGCTTTGATCTGGTATTTGTAGAAGTGATACCAAAGTTGCCATTGCATCGACTGCTCTGTTCTTTTCTCTTGACACTTTTTCAAATGTAATAAGAGTGAAGAATTTCTTTATATTTTCAACCATGTTCTTATAAGGCACCAACTTGTCATCTTTGGTTTGATATTCATCATTAATCTGATTGATAACTAGTTGGGAATCTCTATAAACTTTCAGTTCTGTCACCTTCCATTATAATGCTAACTTTATGTCGATGACCAAGGCTTCATATTCTGCTATGTTATTAGTGCATGGAAATAGCAATTTATAGGATTTTGGAATTGTAAATCCTTGAGGTGTAATCAAGAGTATGCCTGCTCCTGATCCATGTTGTGTGTATGATCCATCAAAGTATAGTTTCCATGTTTTTGCCTCAACATTCACGATCTCAGAATATGAGAATTCTACTTGGATGGGATGATCATCTTGTAGTGGCAATTGTGCTAATTGGTCAGCAATGACTTTCCCTTTGATAGATTTGCGATCTACATACTTGATGTCAAATTCACTCAACACCATGACCCATTTGGCTAGCCTTCCATTTAATGCTGCTTTTCTAAGAAGATACTTCAAAGGATTGATCTTTTCAATGAGTCTTATTTTATGAGATAGCATATAGTGTCATAGTTTTTGTGAAGCAAAAACCATAGCCAAACATTCCCTTTCAATGAAGGTATAATTCAACTCATTTTTCACCAGAGTTCTACTTATGTAGTATATTGTGTTTTTTTTGCTTGATTCATCTTCTTGTGCCAAGAGGGCCCCAATTAATGTTCAGTTGCAGAAATATATAAAATCAAGGGTTTTCCTCTGATTGGCGGCATCAAATTTGGAGGGTTCATGAGGTATTTCTTCAACATGTTGAAAGCTTCTTCACACTTCTCATCCCATTTGAAAACTGTCTTTATGGAGAAGTTGAGCAGTAAAGTTATGGCATTTTTCCACCAATTGGGATATAAATCTCCTGATGGATTGAATTCTTCCTTGTAGTGACCTCATTTGGCTTATGTCTCAAGGTGATTCCATCTCCATGATGGCTTTGAATTTAGCAGGATCTACCTCTATTCCTTTTGCTAATACAATGTAGCCTAGTAGCTTCCCTGATTGGACCCCAAATGCACACCTTTTAGTATTGAGCCTTACTTTGGATTTCTCTAATCTGACAAAGATTTTCTCTAGAATTGGTAGATGCTCCTCTCTTGAATGATATTTTTCTAATATGTCATCTACATAGTCCTCCATGAACTTATGCATCGCGTCGTGGAATATAGTGGTCATTGCTCTTTGATATATTCCTCTGGCATTCTTCAAACCAAAAGACATAACATTCCAGTAGAATATCCCACATGCACATGTGAATGTTGTCTTATCTTGATCCTTGGGTGCTATCTTTATCTAGTTGTAGCCACTAAACCCATCCATGAGTGAGAAAATTGAATGTCCTGCTATTAAATCTAGGATGACATCTATACTTGGTAGAGGAAAGTCATCCTTAGGGCACGCCAGATTTAGGTCTCTAAAATCTGTGCAAATCCTGATGGACTTACTTGCTTTTGAAATTGGCACTATGTTTTAAATCCATTGAGCATAATTAATGGCCCTGATAAATCCAACCTTTAACAATTTCTCCACTTCTACGTTTACAAGTAAGGCTATATGCAGATGCATCTTTCTCAGCTTTTGTTTGACTAGTTTGGCTCCTTCTTTGATGTTCAAATGATGCATGATTAAGTTTGGATCTAATCCCAGCATATCATCGTATGACCATGCAAAGTTGATTTTCCTTTCCTCTCTTTGAAGAATTTGATGAATTCATTTCTCTCTTCATTAGATAGGGATGCTACTAGATGTATGATTTTAGGCTCTAACTCTGACCCAATGTTTACCTTCTCTGTAGGCTCGATCAAGATTGGAGATCTCTCTTCATAGTGTTCAGGTAAAGTATGCAAACTTCCTTCCTTAGGTGCCTCAATTGGGTTTTCACCTTTGGAAACATCCTTTATTTCTTTCTCTTTTCAATCTAATGCTTCCACAACGTGGTTTTCAACATTAGATTCTTTTCCTTTTTTACTTTTTTTGTTATTTTCATTTTTAAGTGGATTGAAAGTTTGGACACTTCCCCTTGTCACTTCCTCTTGATATTCCATAGTAGAAGAAGGTTCAACCACATTGAGGTATTGGGACACCACGTTGTCATTTAAAAAGGTTGGAAGGATGGTTGGTTCAATGGAATCCCATTCGATTAATTTTGGGTATATGAGGGTTAAAGGATCAATGCTTTGGTTGGATTCAATGGGGTTTAAGGATAAGACCTTGTTTGATGGTTCATACATTGTATCATTCAAGTCTATAACATGTGCCTCTTCTAAATGTTCTAAAGAAGTAGTATCAAAGTTTTCCTCGCTACACTCCTCTAAGGTTTCCGTTGGGAAAAAGTCTTGTGGATTAAACCTAACATTAGATCCCTCTATAGTAGGTCTCCAAGATGGTACGTAGGGTTCTCCTACCCATTGATTTAGTTCAATTTCTTGAAGTTGGATTTCTTCTAAGATCACTTGACTTGAAGTAGAGGCTCGATTCTAATTTGCTGCTGATATTTGTTCCTTTGCTTTGTTAGGAGTGTAAGTATGAACAACATCCACCTCCTTATCATGGCATGACTCACTTGACAATGAGTCCCATTCCCACTGGTTAGGATCTTCATCACTATGGGATTCTAATTGCAATATCTGATCATAGACTTTGGGATAGTTCTTTTGAATGTACCCTTGTTTGAGGTACCCTAATCTTGTCTTCTCTTTACTATCTCTCCATGTCATTTCTATGGGTTCTATGAGTCCTTCATTCCTTGTGCCCAAAGGTCCTTGGCCTTTGTATCCTATATTTTGCATGTTTTGAAATCCTTTCCCATATTGATGTGTGGGAATGCTAACATTCTGGATGTGTTTCTCATGTGCACTTGTTTCCTCATCCTTGTAAAGCCAATTTAGGATTTCATTATCATCCTCATCCATGGATGAAGAGGTGTTTACTCTCACCAAGTGATCATTGTATTTATGGGGTATATTAGGTGGTCTTCCATATGATTTAGGAGATAATGGAAAGTCCATCATGGATAGTGAATATTCACCTACTCCTTTTTGCTTAATTTGACATTATTTATAAAAAAATTTCATCATCTGATCCATTTTATGGTAATGAGCCTCCTTGGTGTAGATTTGGACAAATTTGGTTTGATCTTCTTTTAGATTTTCAATAATATTTTCCTCACTAACATTTTCTTTTCCCTTAGCTGATGTAGCTAGGCTAGTGGGTCTTGGGATATCTTCAACAACAATTCCTTCTTCTATCTTATTCTTTCCTTTCAATAATGGAAAGTCCTTAGAACTTTTCCCTTGCTCGATTTGATTAGGTAGAGACCCCTCTACATTGTGCGGGACTACAGAGTCATTAATAGGCTTGATGTTGTTACAATATTGGAAGGGGTTTGAGTCCACACTTCCCATTATTTCCTACCCTAGATAAGGAAAATTTAGACATTGATGGTAAGTAGAAGGCACAACCTGCATTTCATGGATCCATGGCCTTCGTAAAATATTATAGGTCAACTTTAAATCTAGAAGCTGGTAGATGGTCTCCTTTTGCATAGGACCAACTCTGATGGGAAGTATTATGACCCCTTTAGATGCTCATTCTTTGTCATTGCAAGCTTTGATTGTTATTTTTTTCTTTGGATCAATAGCCTCCTCGGAAAATCCTAGGGATTTTAAGAAGTTTAGGGTACAAATATTCAAGTCATCTCCTCCATAGATAAGAACTCTTTTCACTCTATGTTTGTGAATAAGAACCTCTATATGCAAAGGCAAATTCTATGGGTGGTTGAGCGACATGTCATCTTGCTCAGAAAATGATAAGCAATGAGGAGCAATGAGATGCCCCACCATATTTTGAAACTTGTCCTCATCTAGGTTTAGCGGCACATTGGTTTCTACTAAAGCTTTTCTAGAATTTCCTTGTGCATAGGTGACAATTTGAGCAATTCTAGGATTGAGATTTGAGTGGGAGTCCTTTGTAATTGATCCACCAAGTTATATTGCTTCAATGATGAAGATGCATTTTGGTTGGGTAGAACAATTCTTGGAACATTTCCAGGTAGGGTGATTTTAGAAGCTTTCCCCCTACTGACAATGTTAGATGATGCTTCTCTTGGTTTCTCCTTTACCATGATGACATTTATGGTAAATTTTCCTCTTCGCTTAGGGTATTGATTATGTTATCATAGGTATGAGTAAAGTTTACTTTCTCATTACCTCTTTTATGATTTTGTTTGGTGTTTGATGATTCACCCTTCTCATGATTTAGCAATGGAGTCTTAAAGGCTGTATGATCCTCATTGTTTTGAGGCCCTTCAACTTTGATCATTTCATCATCAATTAGGTCTTGCACTAAGTGTTTTAACTTCATTCATTCATTGGTTTGGTGACCCTTATTACGATGATACTCACAATGATGAGAATAATTCCACCAATTAGGTTTAATTTGAGGTTCATAAGGTATCAAATCAAGTAATGTGATAATCTTATTAGCAACCAAGGCTCTTAATGAATTGTCCAAAGGTTCACCTAGAAAGGTGAATTTTCTCTTTTGATACGTGGAGAAAAAGGGTTTGGGCTTATTCCCATTATTATTATTATTAAAAGGATTGTTATTAGAATTATTGGGATTGTTGGAATTGTTTGTGGAATTATTATAATTATTAGAATTAAAGGGAGCCTTATTCATTTGATTTACATTATATGAAGAATTAGCTCGACTTGATAAGTTAAAAGGGGTAGCCTTCAAGTTGTGGGCCTCCACAACTCTATCATTCACAAGATTTTTATAATTATTCTTCAACCATAACTTAGGTTTATCATTGTGATTAGGGGCTCCTCGATTATTAATATAATTAGATACATAGTGGTTATTGTTGGTATTGGTATTGGATTTGTTGTCTTTGAACAATTTAATCTCTCCTCTCTTTACCAATACATCTTCAATTTTAATCCCATTTTTTATAAGTTTTTCAAATGTAGGGGGACACTGAAGTTGGAGTCGATAATTCATCTCCATGTTCAAATTGTTTGTAAATATTTCCATTTTCTTCTTTTCGGGGATAGTTAGTGGATACCATGCAAAAATGGTCCTCTACCTTTGTAGGAATCCTAAGAAGGATTCACCATCTTTTTGCTTGGTATCACACAATTTGAGCATTGTGATTTCATGCTCGATATTATAGGAGTAATGGGTCACAAACTTAGATGATAATTCCTCAAAAGTCTTTATTCCTTGTGGGAGTTTAGAGAACCACTCCATGGTAGGACCTCCTAAACTCCTAGGAAAAAGTCATATTAGGTATGTAGTGTTGTGCATGAACTCAATACTTAAGGCGCAAAATTCTTGAAGATGATCCTATGGGTCTATTTTACCCATATACTTATCATATTTAGGAAAAATAGTATTGAAAGGAAAAGGTGCCATGACTAATCTTTTATCAAATGGAAATAGGCACAAGGCCTCAATAGAAAAGGGCTTAGGTTCAATGGCCTTTTTCATTAAATCAATTTGTTCTTGGAACATTTTTAATTTCTTGGTCATAGCACTGATTGGGTTCTCTTCTTCTTGAGTCTTCTTAAGTTGATCTATATCATACTCATGTGGGAGCTTCACTCATGCTTCAGCTAGGGTTAGGAAAAAATTTTCTCTATCCCTATCTATCAATTTATGGACATGACCTCAATAAATTCCATGTCTTGGGCTGCTCTCTCAACTTTTTCTTCAAGTGTTTCCTTAGGATCTTGATTAGCATTATTGATGTTATCGTTATTTCCTCCATATTGATGATTGTGAAACATGGAGTTTCGATCCATATTATCAATTCTAAGAACTTTGATTTTCAAACTCAGGAACTTCTTTAGCAACACAAGTGCTATCTCCTTGTAAGGAAAACTTGAGTTTGTGAGACCATGTGGAAACCAGCATCCAACGAGGTTTAATTTCAATTTGATCCTTTGATTGGGTAATTGTTGTTTTAAAATGAAGAGATTAAAAATACAAGATGATTTTTGAATGGATATCCTTCACTTGGTTTTATGCATTCTCAAACACAACAATCAAAAATACACTTGTCTCTTTTTAACCCTTTGCACAACGATGTTTGAATTTGAAAGAATGTTATCAGGGGTTTTTGCACAAAAAGATACTTCAAGCAATCTACCTAGCTCAAGATTAGTTTGTAAACATGGCTCTATAAGGTAGTCTTTGCTAAGTTAAAAAGGTATTTTAATCAAGATTCCATTCAAAATGGATGTTAAACTTTCATCCTCCAAAAATTAGGAGGCTTCCCACCATCAGTATATCAGAGTTTTGTGCAATCCCATAGGACTACTCGAGGAAGTTCAAAATTTTAACACCCATTTGTCACACACCCCATTAAGGATGTATGTATTTTATTTTATAGTGGGTTGGATTATCATGGCAAAATTGATTGTGTCCCACTTTGGGTTGTCCCTCTCATCATCCCTTTTAAGGCAAATCTCGGGAGGCAAGCCCACTAAAGATCTAGCATTTTCATTTGAAAGCGAGAAAATGGAGTTGAGAGATAGGTTTTGGGAATTTGATTCACCAAAAGGTGAAGAGCATATCCCTAGCTATTTTATCAATTCCCAAACACAATTAACAATGTTCAATTTAGAAAACCCACTAACTAATGGGATTCGAGTATTGCTACTCTCTTCCACAAACAAGGGGTTTCAAATTTTATGTGCTTGATTTCCTTAACCTTTCTTTTAATCAAGAAATTTTGAGATGTCTAGAATTTTGATTCACTAAAAGAAGTGAAGAGCATAGGCCTAATGTCACAATTTCTCAAACAATAATAGGTTTCTTTTTAATTACTAGAATTTTAGAAATAACAAGGCCGCAATTTAAGCAAAAAAATTAACCAAGTTTTAGTATTACCTCATTTCGATGCTAGCAAAGGCTAGGAGCATTTTTTATGATTTTTATAGTTTTATGCTCACCTAGTGGCAATCGTTCATTTCCACTTGCTTCTCCTCCAACAAGTTAGTTAACACAAACAACCAAAGTGAATAAAATAAGTATAACTTTGAATTTTTAAGCCCTATTTATCAAAATTTTAAAAAAATTGATTAAGACAAATAAATCCAATTAAGTGACACAAACTTTGATTTGTAAGATTCTATAATTTTCAAATAGTGTTCATGTACCTTGTTTTCTTGCTATGAATCCTCTAGAACCATCTTGATATGTGATATATTCTCCTTTTTTATTTTCCTTGCCAAAGCCTTGCCTTTGTGATTAAATCTACTATTTGGTTTTTTTTTTAATTTTATGATCAGTCATCCTGTAGAGACATAGAAATCATTTTCTGACAGTAGAATCTTAAAATTTGCAATTTAATCAAAAGCGCTATAGAAATGATTGTATTTAAATGCTTAAAAGCACTACAAATCAGATCAAAAGCTCTATTTACACTTTTTAACGTGCTTAAAAAGAGTGTAAAAGCACTACAGAATTAAGCAAAGGCATCAGAAAATGAGGAAATGCACTGTAGAAAAAGGAAAATGCATTGGCTAGTCGGGGAATAAGCGCTGATAGAAAATTAGAAAGAAGCCAGAAAGAATTGAAAGCATTGTTTCTCTACGCAAAGGCCGAACAAGTTTTCATGGACACATTGTTATAGTGCTAAAAGGCATTGTTTAACTACTCAAATGCATTGTTTCAAGTCTCAGAAGCACTATTGCACCTACAAAACTAAGAACTTAACATGCAAAAATTTGACAAAATGAGATTTATAGATTTTTGGAAGAATGAGGCCTAATGCCCCATGGTGGGTGCCATTTTATGTATGAGAATATGTACCCTCATAGGGTTAGTATTGTCAATAAATCAAATAGAAACTAAATTACCACAAATAGCAAATCTATTTAGCAAATAAAGAACAATTGAGCACTCTATGGCTCTCTAACTAGGGATGTTAATGTTGAAGCTCTCAGCAAGCCTCCATTAATGACAGTCCTAGAATGAGAAATGATATGATAAGCAAGATAAAATTGTTCAATTCCAAATGAAATACAACTAATTAGCTTTAATTTGCCTTTCTAGCTCTAAATTGCAAGAGGTTTTATGCCATTCTCAGATTTGTCGGTTGATTATTGGATGAATTATGCCTTGCTTTTATAGATTTTCTCAAGGGTAGGGGGTGTAGTTGATTTGATCATGATTAGGCTTGAGTTGAGTCTTTGGTTCCACCCTTTGGAGACAATTTAAATATTGTGTCCTCAAAGCTTGGGACAAGAAGACAAGATGAGTGCACAAGATGCTCTTTTGGAATGAGTGATTGAGATTGAATTTTGGCTTGATCCTTGTGAGTTAAATCCTCAATTCCTATTTGTTGGTTGATTTTTCTCCCATTTGGTGGTTGAGAGAAATTAGGAATTAATCAATTGATTTTAAATGATTTATTTATCCATGTGTACCCCTTGAATGGATTTATTTGATTCAAATTGAACTATGTAATTAATTAGATTAATTACTAAATTAATTGATTTATCATGTTTTATTTGATTTAAATTTATTTAATGACTTTTGATTTTCAATTGATTTTGGATTAAGGTTGAATTTCAATTTATCGTTGATTTTGATCTTGATTTGATTTAATTGAATTGAACTGTCTTTCAATTACCTTGATTTGCCTTGATTTCTCTTGATTTCTCAATAAATTGATCTTGTCCACTTTTTGGTGGTTACAATTATAGACCAACCTAAGTCCTCAAAGGTTCCCTAACGTTACTACTAAAGAAACATTATTTGACCTATTAACATTCATAAAGATATGTACATTGAATTAAAAGTTTTATTTATTTAGGTTCATTTTAATGCAGTAAGGTAAATGTTCCTATCTCATTCAAACATGAATCATAATTATTCAACTTATCAATTCATATTGTTAATTGATAACTAATCATGAATTTGATACACACCTACGATTATATCCTTCATATCACTCTCATTTAAGCATAATGGTGAGATATTAACATTCATTAATGTATTCATTACCCTACGTAGTTCATTAATCTGTATTTATTTTAATGCACCAAGTATTCATTCTTTTTTATAAATCAATCATCTACCATTACTAATAAAGTTAGCATATCAATCTATTAATTCATATCTATCTATTTATCACAAGTCCAAAATACCAAGAAAATAGTTAAGAATAAGTTGTGTCAGCTTACAAAAGCTGAGTGAGATGGAAGAGGACTAAAATTGTCTAAAGTTTGGGATATTGAATTGATGTTCACATCGAACATTATATCCTACAGAATTTTCCAATCATCTCGGGTAGACAATGTACCTTGTGGATCAGTAGACATAGCCTACAAAGTTGTCAAGAAGGACATGAATATTGTTTTGAGGGAGATATTGTTGAAATAGTTAGATGACAACATGAACACCATAAGGAAAGAAAATAAAAATACATTGAAGTTTGGATCCCTATTGGTATGTATTTTCTTCTACTTCCAAAATTCATTTCCTACAATCGGTGAAGTTACTTAGAAAGCAGATAAACCCATTGTTTATCTGATTACTGAATTTATTCAAGGCATGCATGATAATTTTAATGTAATTATGGATGATTACTTAGTAAGTTTGAATCTAGAATACACAAGAGGTACAAAATTCTACCTCATTTAGTGGAAGAATAAAATGATGAATTGTGTTTTGAAGTTGATATTGATGTTTGTTTTTTAAGGGTTGTGGAACCTAGAACTAATTGGTTACCACCTTTGGGTTATGAAATTAATATAGATGCATCCACTATTCAAATAAAAGGATTATTGGTGAAACTGGTTGACAAAATCTCAACTTAGTATGGAAGAAGTTTTGGAGAGAATAAGGGTAGGTATATTGATACCTAAAGAAATTTGGAAGACAAGTAAAATGATAAGTACATTATCTAAAAGTTTAGGCATCTTTTATGTTTAATATGAAGAAGTTCCTAAGCCTTCAGTGAAAAAAGGGAAAAATATAAAAGTAGATAAAGAAACCCCTAGCCCAACCGTTGTAAGACCATCTACATGTTAATATGATTTAGAACAACAAAGAGGGGGGGTGAATCAATTGTTCTTAGGTCCAGATGTATAAAAACAAACTTTAAAACTCTTCAACAAATCAGATCTAATAACCAATAGCTACTCGGTCATTAATGATTGCATAACAAAAACATATAATAGTGCAATCCACTTATCCAATAGCATCTAACTTGTAAAACACAAAAATGTTCAAACCAAAACATTCACACAAGTATCAATACCAGGATTTATAGTGGAAACCCAATTTGGGAAAAACCACTTTGTAACATGTTACTATTATGTTCACTCTTCTGAAGTGAGCTCAGTGAAAAGCCAACCCTGTCAAAGGTTACAAACATACTATTAGGTGTGACCTGGTTAAAGGATTTAAACCACTCTATTAAAAGTGCACCTTGTTATAGGACTTACATACACTCCATTAGAATGCAACCTTGTTCAAAGGATTTATACCTATGACTGTTAGGTCAACCTCTGTTAAAATGATTTTGACTATTACAATGGTTAGATAGTAGCAGTAGTACTGATCTGAAAAACATACAACTCACTTTGCAAATATTAAATCCAATTCCATACACATATGCTGGCTTATTGACTATGAACATTTACCATCTCCATCACTGATCTCCTCAAAACTCTCTTCAAGCAATCACAACACTTCTCCTTCAGCCTTCTCTTCTTAGACAGTCAATAACATCAACAATACTTCCAGCATTCACCTCTCTTACAACCTCTAGCTTAGGTTTCCTTAATACTTCCTCTATTAGGTCAATACATCTTTTTCCGCTTAATCTCCTTCATAGATCTTAGGGTTAGGTCAGATTCATTGAATCCTTCCTACATAATGTTCTTCGGCTATCCTTCTAGAAATATCTCAAATCTCTTAATATATTTATTATAAAATGTTTTATAGTGCATTAAATGCATTCATACAATCAATAAATAAAGTCAACATGTTTTACATAATCCAATAATTCAACGATGTCAGCTAGAAATCTGAATTCTTCCTTAAATGCAAAATACTGATGCTCGGTCAATACTATGTTCAACTTCTTGGTCTTCACTAGAAAGCTCAGTCACCACATAAACTATTTCCTTGGCTAATACTATCTTCCTTGGCAATTAACTGGTGTTTAGTCAATACTAAATTTACTTGGCATATACTAGCTCGGTCAACACTAACAACACTCGGCTTAGACTAGATTTCTTCACTTTTGCTCAATTAAGCCTACCAGTTTAGTCTTGATTCTTACTTAAATAAACAATAAATTGTCTTATCATTGTGCCACATAATCAAGTACTCATTGAAGTATCAAGATAACTCAACCTTTCCTTAGGTGCTATTGTTACCAACCTTGCCTTACCCCTTAGCAACAATCAAATAGATTAGTACTTTCTTAAATAGCAGCAGTCTTACGAGTTAAGGTTTGACATCAATGACAATACAACAATTGCTTCAATTACAATTTCCAATAATCTCCCTCTTTGGAATTGATGGAAACACCATATGAATATCACATGAATTACCAACCAATCCAAAACCTTATCTGTCCATCAAAAATATTTATAATATCCTTAGCTTCATTCTAATACATAATCGATTAGCCATGCTTTACCATCCACTGAATTTCTCCCTCTGTCTTGATCTTCCATGAAAAATTTCATTATGTGTATTCATCTATGATCATCTCCCTCTTTGACAAAAATGCCAAAGCAGCAACAAAAACATACATCCTACAGATGTAGATATCATCTTTTCAGTTCAGTAATAGTATTTCTCCCTCTGTCATCTTTTCTTATGACTGATTCTTGGCTTTGTTGTGCTTTTCACAACTCTAGGTTGCTCCTAAAGTGTGACCTTTCTCTACATCAATTTGTTAGATATTCTTTGCAGCACATTTGATGCAGTGCTCCTAGCTTGACTAGGTAGCATCAGTTAGGGGAAGGATCCCTAATTGACTTCTCAGGTATTCATTAGCTTCTTTAGGTAAAGCCTTAGCGAATATGTCTGCTAGTTGTTCCTTTGTATTCACATATTCCATCCAGACCTCTTTATCTTGTACTAGTTCTCTCAAGTAATGATACTTGATGGTAATGTGTTTGGTCTTTGTGTGCATTATTGGATTCTTAGAGATGTTGATAGCACTTGTGTTGTCACAGAAAATGACAACTGTTTTAGTGATTTCTTTTTTCATGCCTACCAACAATTGCTTTATCCATATCAAATTTGAACAGTTCACAGCTGCAGCCACATACTCAGCTTCAACAGTAGATTGGGAAATGCAATTTTGTTTCTTTCTTGTCTAGGAAACTAATCTCTTTCCAAGAAAGAAAGCTCCACCACTAGTACTCTTTATTTCATCTACATTTCCTACCCAATTAGCATCTGTATACACTCTTAGTTCAAACTTGGCATGCTTCTTGTAGTACAATCCATAGTCAGCAGTTCCCTTCAAATATCTTATGATTCTTTTAACTACCATCATGTGAGTTTCCTTAGGATTGGCAAAGAATCTTGCCACAATCTCAATAGCTAATGCAATATCTAGTATGCTATGTACAACATATTGTAGCTTTCTGATCATAGATCTATACAAAGTATGGTTAACTTCTACAACATCATCATTTTTAGAAAACTTTTGTCTAGTAGCCATGGGAGTACTTACTGGCCTTGAATCTTCCATACCAAAGGTTTTCAGTATCTCATGAACATATTTAGACTGGGTGATTAAAATTCCTTTCTCCATCTGATATACTTGTAAACCAACAAAAAATTTGATCTCCCGAAACATACTCATTTCAAATTCACTTTGCATTTCATTTGAAAATTTCTTACACAAGGCATCTTGTCCACCAAATATAATATCATCTACAAAGATCTTAGCTAACAAGATTCCTTTACCTTCTTCTTTTTTCATGTACAAATTGCTTGTGTCATTTGTCCTTGAGAATCCAATCTGTATTAGGTAGTTGTGAAATCTCTCATACCATGCTCTGGGAGCTTTCTTTAGTCCATACAATGCTTTATTCAGTTTGCAAACCATGTGTCTTCTGTTTGGATCAACAAATCCTTCTGGCTATTTAATATACACTTCTTCTTCTAATATACCATTTCAAAATGCAGACATAACATCCACTTGGTATACCTTGAAATCTTTATAAGAAACATATGCAAGCAGAGTTCTTACTCCTTCCAATCTAGCTACAGGGGCAATTGTCTCCCCATAATCTATTCCTTCTTCTTGTGTGTAGCCTTTGCATACCAGCCTAGATTTGTTTCTTGTGATATGACCATGCTCATTTAACTTATTACGAAATACCCACTTTGTCCCAATGACATTCTTATTTTTGGTCTTAGCACCAGAGTCCAGGTATCATTCTTCTCTATCTGGTCTATCTCTTCATTCATTTCTTCTATCCAGTCTTCATTTTCTAATGCCTCCTTTGTTGTCTTAGGCTCAAATTCACATAGTAAACATGTTGGATCTCTTGCCTTGCTTCTAGTCTAAATTTGAGTATCTTTATCTCCAATAATCTATTCAGGTCTGTGATGTCTTCTTACATATTGTGCTAGAATAGGTTCTGCTCTCCTTTCATTTTGCTCATCAGGCTCACCAACAAGATTGTTAGATTTAGCTTCTGAATGCTTGACAACCTCTTCCTGATACTCGACAACTTCTTCCTTTCGCTCGGCACGTTCTTCTCTCTTGGCATTGTTATCCTGATGGTCGGCATTGCTTACCCGAGACTCAACATCAGGTGTAGGTCTGTCACTTGCCTCTTCTTCCTCTATATACACAAAAGATCTGTCATCTTCTGGTTCTCTTTTACTGTCAGCTTCATTTTTCTCTGCATACTCATCAACTTTGACATTCACACTTTCCACAATTTTGTTAGTGTTAGAGTTCAAACACTTATAAGCTTTACTTTTTGTGGAATAGCCTAGGAATATACCCTCATTGCTTTTAGGATCAAATTTTCCATTTCTACTATCCTTTAATATGTAGCACTTACTTCCAAAAATTCTAAAGTACTTTACATTTGGTGCATACCCATGCCATAATTCATAAGGTGTCAGATTTGTACCTTTTTTTATCTGTACTCAGTTAAGAGTATAAATAGTTGTACTTACAACTTCTTTCCAATACTTTTGCACAACATTCCTTTCAATCATTAATGTCCTTGCACAATCCAAAATAGATTTGTTCCTTCTTTCTACTATACCATTATGTGGAGGAGTTCTAGGTGCAAACATCTATCTTTTGATCCCTCTATCATTGCAAAATAGATTAAATTCATTGGATATAAATTCCCCACCTTGGTTAGATCTCAAACACTTCAGGTTCCTACCTATCTCTTTTTCAACCTTAGCCACATACCACTTAAAAAATTGAAAAGCATCAAATTTTTCTTTTAAGAACATTACATGCATCATTCTTGTATAATCATTAACAAACAGGATAAAATATCTAGCACCACAATAGTTTTGTACACCCATCAGTCCACAAAGGTCAGTATGAACCAAATCTAAGATATTCTCAGAAGTAAAAGTTTTTCTCTTGAAACTAGACTTTGTCATCTTACCCAACTGACATTCTTTGCACGTTACATTCTTAGATTTATTCAATCTAGGTAGACCTCTCACTTTCTTTTTCTTACTAATTTCTACCAGATTATCAAAGTTAACATGACATAGCCTCTTATGCCATAACCAAATATCATCAAGTTGTGCAATCATACATGTTTCTTCAGATAGGTCTAGATAGAACAGATTACCTCTTGTCTGTTCTCCACTTCCAATCAGTTCACCAGTGGTATCAAATATTTTGGCCTTTCTATGATGAAATTCTACTTGGTAGCCAGTGCTATTAAGTTGTGCAACACTCATCAGATTATAGTTAAGACCCTCAACCCAATAAGCATTTTCACAAGTGATCTTATCAGTCAGCTTAATCAATCCTTTTCCTCTAATAGGACATGGTGCATCATTACCAAATTTCACACTCCTAGGTCTTTATAGTGATCTAAGGTATCAAACTTACTCTTATCTTGAGTCATATGATGTGAACAACCACTACCAATAATCCATTTATCATTTTTGTTCACATAAGATATCAATGTAGTTTTCTCATCCTCATCAGATTCATCTTTCATTGCAACATAGACAACCTCAATTTCAAAATCATCACTATCAATGTCAATCTCTTCTTTGGCAATATAACAGGATTTCTTACCTTTCCCTTTGTAGTCCTTGTATCTTTGGTAACCTGTATCTTCTCTTTTGTCTGTATGCTTGTTGTCTCTTTCTTCATCCTTATTATCCCTGTCAGGACATCTAGCAGCTATATGACCAACTTTATTACATGAAAAACATATAATGGGGAGTTTACCTTTGTACCTTCCTTTTCCCCTCTTCAGTCTTCTAACCATAAGAGCTTCTAGATCCTCAAGTTCTTCATCAGATGTGTCACTGTCACTTTCACTTTCACTTTCACTGATACATCTTTCTTTTTCCTTCTTTGACTTACTCAGAACCATTTGTGACTTAAAAGAAGATTCAATATTACCAACAATGAAGTTATCATAGTTAGAAAGTTCAAAAGTAGTAAGCTTACCAACCAAAATTTCAAAATTAAGAGCAATAGTAGAATTACATCTAGATTCCTAAATTGCAAAAATTTTGATTGCATAGATAGGATATGGAGTTCTCAATACTTTTCCTATTATAGTTTCATCCTTAATAGTTCCATTTTCTCCTCTAATAGAATTTACAACTTTTATTCTACCACAATATTGTGCAATATTCTCACCTTCTTGCATTCTCATTTCATCAAATTTACCTCTTAGGCTCTCAGCTTTTGCTCTCAACACATTTATGTCACCGCCATAAATGTTTGCAAGGGTGTCCCACATTTGCTTTGCATTACTACAGTCTTTGATGTCTTCAAATTCTGGATAACTTAGGGCAGACGCAATTTCCAACATTGCTTGGTTGTGCTCTTATTTAGCTTTCATTTCCACAACAGTCAAAAGTGCAACAGGTGTGACATAGTCATGTTCAATATAATACTTTGCAGAATCACCAATACTAGCCAGATGCAGCTTCATCAGGCTTTTCCATGCAGGGAAGTTTTCCTTATTTAGCTTTGGTACCTCCTTCTTATACATCCTGATCATTTGCTTCAAGTACCTTCAAACGTATTCTCTGTAAGCACCAACAGCTCTGATACCAATTGTTAATATGATTTAGAACAACAAAGAGGGGGGGTGAATCAGTTGTTCTTAGGTCTAGATGTATAAAAATAAACTTTAAAACTCTTCAACAAATCAGATCTAATAGCCAATAGCTACTCGATCATTACTGATTGCATAACATAAACATATAACAGTGTAGTCCACTTATCCAATAGCATCTAACTTGTAAAACACAAAACTGTTCAAACCAAAACATTCACACAAGTATCAACATCAGGATTTATAGTGGAAACCCAATTTGGGAAAAACCACTTTGTAACATGTTACTATTATGTTCACTCTTCTAAAGTGAGCTCGGTGAAAAGCCAACCCTAACAAAGGTTACAAACACACTGTTAGGTGTGACCCGGTTAAAGGATTTAAACCACTTTGTTAAAAGTGTGCGTTGTTATAGGACTTACATACACTCCATTAGAATGCAACCTTGTTCAAAGGATTTATACCTATGACTGTTAGGTCAACCTCTGTTAAAAGGATTTTGACTATTACAATGGTTAGAAAGTAGCAGTAGTATTGATCTGAAAAACATACAACTCACTTTGCAAATATCAAATCTAATTCTGTACACATATGTTGTCTTACTGACTGTGAACCTTTACCATCTCCATCACTGATCTACTCAAAACTCTCTTCAAGCAATCACAACACTTCCCCTTCAGCCTTCTCTGCTTAGACAGTCAATAACATCAACAATACTTCCAACATTCACCTCTCTTACAACCTCTAGCTTAGGTTTCCTGAATACTTCCTCTATTAGGTCAATACATCTTTTGCTGCTTAATCTCCTTCATAGATCGTAGGGTTAGGTCAGATTCGTTGAATCCTTCCTGCATTATGTTCTTCGGCTATCCTTCTAGAAATATCTTGAATCTCTTAATAGATTTATAATAAAATGTTTTAAAGTGCATTAAATGCTTTCATACAATCAATAAATAAAGTCAACACTTTTTACATAATCCAAGAATTTAATGATGTTGGTTGGAAATTTGAATTCTTCCTCAAATGCAAAATACTGACGCTCTATCAATACTATGTTAAACTTCTCAGTCTTCACTAGAAAGCTCGGTCACCACATAAACTATTTCCTTGGCTAATACTGTCTTCCTCGGCAATTAACTGGTGTTCGGTCAACATTGAATTTACTCACCATATACTAACTTAGTTGACACTAACAACACTTAGCTTAGACTAGATTTCTTCACTTTTTCTTGATTAAGCCTACTATTTTAGTCTTCATTCTTAATTCGATAAATAATACATTGTCTTATCATTGTGCCACATAATCAAGTACTCATTGAAGTATTAAGATAACTCAACCTTTCCTTAGGTGCGATTATTACCAACCTTTCCTTACCCCTTAGCAACAATCAAATAGATGTAGTACTTTCTTAAATAGCAATAGTCTTACCAGTTAAGGTTTGACATCAATGACAATACAACAATTGCTTCAATTGTAGTTTCCAACACTACAAGGTCTACCTCTACACAGAGAGGGGTGAAGAAAGCATAATTTGAACCTGTGAAGACAAAAATCTATGTCAAAGAAACCAAGGCAATTGGAAGACCAAGAAGAAAATTAAAATTGCAAAAGGAGAGTGACAATGAGTCGGATGAATTATCACAATTTAAGATTGCACAAAATAAGAAGGTGAAAAGTATTGATGAGTTGCTCAAGAAACTAGAAAGATATGGTGGACATTCATTCATGAAACAATTTAAATATGACACAACGAATGATGATGAGAATAATAAGATTGAAGAAATTTTCATTGCCACACTACATAAGTTTAGAACCACACCAGTAGAAGTGGTACACAATCTTGATAAATAACTATATCAAAAAATTGATGCAATATAGAAGTATGCTCTTGTTACAAAAAAGGAAATGAGAAAAAGGTCCCTTGCAATCACTATCCTCCTAGACCTAACAAAGAGAGGAATAAAAGACACTTTAAATGAATGTTCAAAAATATTTCTAGTAAAGGGTAGGGCATTGAGTATCATGGTCGGTCAACTGAAAGAAGTACAAAAAGATACCGATGATCTTTGGAGAAAGATATTTTCTATAGATGAACAAACTATTGAAGGACTTAAAGAACAAGAAGATAAATCCAAACTAGTTGAGTTGATAAAAAATCAAGAAGAAGTAATAATTGAAGATATCACTGAAAAATATCTAGATGAAATAGTCAAAGATGATGAAGATGTCATAGAAACCAAGGCCATAGAGACAGAAGCTACTAATGTAGATAATTCTACCAAGGTCAGATTGTTGGTAAAAGATCTTGTCATTGTTCAAGTATTGAATTTTTCTGAGATAGACGTAATAGCAGATGCACCTACCGAAGATGAGACACATACTGATCCTACACAAGATACTAAACCAAAGAAAACTAAGAGGACCACAGAGACCGAATCTACTCAAGGTCAGAATGAAGAGTCGGTGATGCCCACCAAGACTACTAGACAACAAAAGGAACAAGAAAAAGAGAGAAAAGGTAGAAGAGAAGAAAGAGGAAACACAAGAGAATAAGGAAGAAATAAAACAAGAATTGATGAAGAAAGAAAATGAAGATAAAACTGAGGAAACTTCTACTCAATCAGATGCAAAGAAGGCATCTATTTCTAAGGGAAAATCAAAGAAGGGAAAATCTAATAAATAGGTTGACATAAGTGAGATAATTGTAATACCAAAGGTTGATTACTTAACCATGAGCCCTAAGGAACTCTCTGAGTTCAAATATTTTTTGAAAAGGAAAGCTTCTCAAGAGAAGCTCATAGCTAAGAAGAAAAAAATAGATGTGTTGGAGAAAGTAAAAAGTATTTTGAATGAGATTGTACCTGAGACACCAATCAATGAAAAAGAAGATATATACAGTCAGTTGAAAGAACTTTTCATCCATATCAATCATCAAGGAACTGATATTACTGGATTTATGCTAAAAGTTCATAAGAAGGATATGGAGACAAAGATGATTGAAGAAGTTATTCAATTAATTTCTTTAGACAAGGAAACTCTTTCAGAGTTAATAAATGAATTAGAAAAAGAATTGCAATCCATTCCTTGATTGTTTTAAAATATTTCATTAATATGTAATTTTATAAAGGAGATAAAATAGAAAGATATTAATATGGAAAAAGAGCTCACCAAGAAAATGTGTAAGATTTTCACCAAGCCTAAATCTATAATAGATTACTATGAGAGGATGAAGCACTTAATGGGAGTGCAATTTGACTTGAGAAAGGAGGAGAATCACATCAAGATGGATCTACTATAACTCCAAACCATTTTTCTACCAAATATAGAATCACTACAAAGATAGATTCAAAAGGCTAAAGACTTAGTTAGCACACTGAATGTAAGTGCTATGAATAGTATGATAAGTCTTACAATAGATATAAGCGAGCAAATAATAGTGCTATAGACACTTAAGGATACCTAGGAGTCATGAATCAAGGATGCACAAGATAAGTACAAAACCATTTTTTATAAGATCCCCACACCAAATAATTAGTAAGTTAATATGTTTTGGCATTTTTGTTAAAAAGGGGGGGAATAGATATATAAGGGAGAATATATAAGTATGTAGAAAGGGGAAATATTATGTATGTAATATGTACATAATATGTATATGTACTTGGGATATTACTTTAGGGGGAGTAATATGTTTACTAAGGAAGAAGAATGGACACTTGGACAAATTTTAATTTTTGTTGATTACTTTGAGGTTTTTAACAAACATACCAAACTAGAGCCAAAGGGGGAGATTGATACTCCTAAGAGTTGATTTAGTTGTCACTAGCTATGAGGAAATCATATTGTTTGTCAAAGTCATTTGGTAATGAATAAAGACAAGTCAATAAAGGAGAGAAAGTCATTCGGTAAAGGAAATAAGAAGACATGGAATTTTAGTAAAGAAGAAGAAAGCATAGGCATTGAGAAAGGTAGAACTGAGGACCAAGAACCAAGTTGTACCGAGCACCAAATTGAGAAGAGAAGATAACTACCGAGTTAAGGAAAATGTGTTACCAAGCAGAACATACTGACATAAGAAGATTCCTATGTTCATTAAGCATAGACCCATAATAGAAAATGGTTTACCAATCTCGAGGAGATCATATAACAAAACATTGGAGATTGAAATATAATAATTACACATGATTACGATGTGATATATGCCAATGAAAATTATGGATAAAATATACATTGGAAGATTAACCAATGATAGGACCTCTTAAAGCTAAGATTCTAAAACATCTAGCACCGCTTCAATAATTTTATTTATAAATGGATTAGAGTATGAAGATAGTCTGAGGTGAGAGTGGCATGTGTGAATGGAAGAGGAGATTTCATGTATGAAGCAGATTACTTAGAAGGTGATGAATAATGAAGCCACCGAGTAATAGAGTAGTGAAGAACACATTAAGATTGTGATCTACTAAGTATTGAACTGTTAGTGTGAAAGGTACACACAATGAGGTAATGAGTCAATGAGAACATAGAGTCTGAATAGCATATCTTGATGTAAGTTTGACATACATTTTAGTGTTACCGATTAAAGAGTAATCATAGTTGTAAAGTCTCTTAACCGAGCAAATCCTATCAAATTTTTGTTGTAAATCCTTCAGCCAGGTGCAGTTCTTAGATTAGAATTATAAAATACTTTTACAAGGTAGACTTAGTAGTCCTTAGACTCTTAGTCAGGTTGATACTCTTGATAGGGTAATCTATTGGAAATAGCTAAACATTGTAGCTCTAACTGAGAAAACTTTATTTTGCAGTAGTGAAGTCTTGTGGGTGTCATCCCCACAACTATTTTTATTCAATGACAAGGATATCTACGATATCAAATACTTGTGTTATGTGTTGATTATTAAACATGTTCTATATATTTCATGTGATGCATGCAAATAATAAGGAATCAATAAATGATTGTGAAGAAATTTTAAATATTTTAAAAGTGTTTTATAGTACTGATTCACTCCTCCACTCTTACTAATTACCTTTCCACACCTAATCCAACAATAAATATCACAAAGAGTCCAACATGAAGTCTCCAAATTGAAAATAAGGAAAGGAACATATTATGTAGGTATAATCCAAGTGGCCATTAATAATACCTTGATATAATAAAGATTAACCACCCAACCAAAAGGAACCTTTAAGCCCACTCCCCTGAGCTAGAATATAGAAACCTAGGACCATGCAAGAGGAAACAACTAAGACATACTTAACTTGGTAAAACACTTCTCAGAAAATAAAGCATGAAACACATATAGTCAGCAAATCAAATATGACTATTAGAGGCATATGATATACAATGTAAGGACTCTAGGATATATTCTATGTGAGTTTCATCACATAGCCCTCCTTCCTTGAGTTATCCTCCCTAGCCTCTCTCGGCCCTAACCCCAAATTAGGAACATGTATAACCAAACACCTTTCTTGACAACAATGTTGTTTGATCATGCTATCTCACAAAGGCATCTTCTCCCACTCTCATCCCTAGTTTATACTATCAGTAGTGTCATGGGTGAGGAATCAAATTATGCTTTTTAGTGTGAATTCCCCCAATTCCCAACTCATATATTTAGGTTAACACTTTTAATTAAACAACTCACAATGTGTTATCTAAGATAACCACTTTAGGGCCCTAACCCCCATTGAGATCCTCTTAGCTAGTGTACCTAGGTTATCTACACATGAATAACAACATGAATGCATCAATAACCATATGATATCATAGAACATTCCATTATTACATAACAATATCATTGCATTGAGATTAGGTGATCACTAGATGTCCCTAATTCATCACACAATGATAAACCCTAATATGGCATTTAGATGGATTGAAAACATAGAAGAATGTGTCAAAATATATCAAACATGTTATCACAAAATAATTTATATTATACATGTTCAGGGTTCCCTTTGATCTTCACTTGCAGATTTATACTTTGATGGATAACTTAAATAACACTTTGACTCTATCACCACTCCAAAGTCTACAAGAAAGAGGGCCAATTAATAAGGATCAAATAGATCCTCCTACACTTTGAGCCTCAATGCTCAGGTGGGTGTACCCTTGACTCACTTCTCTAAAGGAGTCTAAAATTGATATATAACTATATACTCTTTACTGACTGATTTAAGATTTTATCATTTGAATGTGTGTGTATGTGATTGACAACAATGAAATGCCTCCAGAGGATGGACTAGTGCCTTAACCTAGGGCAAAGAGTCACCTAATTACATGCATCAACTGAATACCTTAATTCAAACATAACTGAGTCTAGGATAAGTGCTTTGCCTATTACCCTTCTCCCTCAGACACAAGGACATAAGATTCTTACTTTGTTGCAAACTCACTGAACCCACCTAAAAGACTTTAATCCTAACTTTGTTAGGAACTTAGAGATGACTTCACGGTACTCTTTGTTTACCATATGCTAATACACTTTGTGACATTAACATATATGAGCTTAAAACCAAAACAAGAAGACATAGACAAATGCAAGATTGGGACTCAATAACATTCTCATTAATATATTCAGAATCAACATACAATCAGAATAACACAAAGATAGGAAAAGACACAAAATCTAGCTCCTCTATCAGTAAAACACCATTAACAACCAGCTGGGACCAAAGAAAGTTTTGGAACCCCTACGAAATCAAAATTTCTACAACTTATACTCCCTAGTCATTTTGGAATTCTCAAAGAGAATGCAACAAGCTACAAATGACTTAGGGTTAGGGTTTCAACCATCCAACCAACTGGAAACGGTCAAAAATTAATTGCAGGGAAAGAAACCCAGGCAACCAGGAGAAGACAATCCCCAGATTGATCCTTAATCATGAAAATATCACTAAGAAGGTACTGAGAATGACAAAAACATCCTAAAATGTCAACCCTTTCAGCCACCTACAACACACCTCAAGCACAAAACTGCATAGTACAGACCCTGCAGACGATCAAAGAAATCCCTGGACCATAGTGCAATAGCAAGTGCCACCAAACCAATCGAAATCATCTATTAAAACCATAAATTCTGGCACTTCCTGTCGCTAGAAACCCTTCAAAAATTTGAATTTGAATGATAACGGTTATCTCCAAGCGTCAGCAGCAAATTAGCGGTCTAAATTTAAAATCAAGCTAACTTTAAGTCATGGCCGTTAGATCCTCTGAATTCATGGTCTTTTAAATCTTAACTCAACAGTCACTTTGGGTTTACCCTCTAGCGACTACACGATAGTTCTTTTCTTATTCGTGGGATGAAAATCTTAACCGACCTTAAACCTTGCGAATTGGTGACTGTAGGAAAACATCTAGCCTCAATCCCACATTTGGTGAACTAGCGACAAGAGACTTTCATTAGTTCATGAAGAACTTTATCTATCAGCCAGAAAGTTTAGTGATTCCGTGAACACTTTTTCGTTGAACTGCTAAAACATTTAGAGAACTGTCATTTCATCTCATGAACAAGCGAAACCTTTTAAAACTAGTTAGTCGCTAAAACTTTATCAAGACTACTAGACCCCACCTTGGCCCACCTACAAACTACCACATGTCACTGCATCATTTGCTATCTCTGCCCAGTCACCATTGACATAGGACCCACCACAAAGCTTTCCCCTTTGGTGAAGATTGACGGTTGTTGCCATACCACTAACATATTCATTGTGCATCTCCAATCAATGGTATCACAATAATAGTTAGATCTTGCAGTGTATTAACTTCCCTACGACTGGTGGACCCATTGACAAGTCCACCTCAATACACCTGGACCAATCATCGTTCACCAACTAAGAACACGTAGCAGTGCACCCACCGAAAGAAAAGGCTACGTCACTCAACAAAATCAATGGTCGTCTCAAAATCTCATACATCTGACACATCCCTTGCGAAGACACACCCACCGTTAGATGGAGATGGTGTTAGAGTTGGGCCCAGGGAAAATAAAGGCTGCCGAAACATAGGAAAAATTAAAGCTCATGACCTAGGAAAAATTAAAACTTGCAGGGCGCTAGGAACTTAGGAAAGATTAAAGGGCAGGGACCAAGGAAAAATTAAAAGGGACCTTGCCGACACATGAAAGCCTAACCGTGAACACGGTAAAGTTGGTCATTTTAAATGACACATGCAAAATATTAGGTTTTAAGTGGTCCAAAAAGGTAACGCGAAAATAAAACAGGGCCAGGGAAATTTTTAATTTTAAGGACCCAACGGCTAGATTTTTTAAATTTTTGCCAAGGGTTTTAGCCGAAGACATGAAAAACATTGCAAAGACTAGGGGAAGAGAGCTAGAGCCATGAAATTTTTTTTTAGGATGCTAACAGTGGCTCTATCTGGGGATTAGTGGCTCTTGTAGGCACGACAAGAATCTATAATCACTGGTTATAGTAGACCACCTACTGGACAAAATTTTAGACAACTGAGAGCCATAGGGAAAAACTCTAGGAATAGGACAAAATAGGATAGGGGCAAGCCACTATTTACACAATTTACAAAATGTACAAACCTAACTACTGTTCATGGAAAACATAATACCTCAATTGAAGTATTTCTTCAAGAATTGTCCATGAACTGGCAATTCCTAAATATCACCATTCAATTCTTTGATAATGTATGAATCTTGGCCCCATTTCTCATGAATTAGATATGGCCCTAGCTAGATGGGATCAAATTTACCATGTTTTCCCTTATCCTCCAGTCTGGTATTCCAAACTAACACCAAATCACCAAGCTCAAACTTCCTGTCAACAGTTTTCTTATCATACAAATTCTTAACCCGCAACTACAATTTGGCATTCCTTGTAACTGATTCTATTCTAGTCTCATCCAACCTAATGAGGTCCTCAATTCTCAACTGCATCTCATCATATATGTCATCATCATATAGCTGAACAAATTTATACATTTCCGATAAGTTATTCTGAGGCATTCTGGCATGAATTCCATATACTAGGTCAAATGGTGCGCAACCAATTGCCCTCTTCACAGTTACCCTATCAGCCCATAGAGCTAATGGAATCTTTGAATTCCATTCCCTCTTATTCCTTTCAAGAATCCTCTTTAAAATCTTAATCAAACTCTGATTAGTAGATTCTGCCTGACCATTTCCTTGTGGATGATAAGGTGAGGAATTAGAAATCTTAATTCCTAAACCTTTGCAAAAGTCATTATATTCAGCAGACCTGAAGCACATTGCATTATCACTTACTATTCTCTCAGGGAAATCCAAATCTTGTAACAATATTATTCATCAGAAAATCAATTACCACCTTACTAGTTGCATTTCTTATAGGTATAGCCTCTACCCACTTTGTAAAGTAATCAGTGGCAACTAAAATCCATGAGTGTCCCCCACTAGACTTGTTTGGTATCTCCCCTATGAAATCAATTCCCCATTTTTGGAAAGGAGCCTAAACTTCTACTGGTTTGAATGGCATGTTACCTAAAAATTTAAGCTTACCAAAGAACCTTTGACAAGCATCACACCTCCTCACCAACTGTTCTGCATCCTTGAAGATTGTGGGCCACCAAAAACTTGCTCTCAGGATTTTATGAGCAGTTGTTTTACCCATATAATGTCCACCACAAACTCCCTCATGCATTTCTTTCAACAACTTGTTAGCCTGATCTTCATCTACACACTTCAAAAGTATGCAATCCAAATGCTTTCTATACAATTTACACTTCACAATTACATACCTGATGGCCTATAATTTCAATGTCCTCCTTTGATTATCATTCATTCTTCCTAGACATCTCATATTTCTCAAGTAATAGATAATATCTTGATACCAAATACAATCATCCATATCACATGTATAATCAATTTCAGAATGATTTACCTGATTTGCATCAAGATTCGATTGAGCCATCAATTTTGCCAATCCTTGTCCTCTAACCAACTTAGTAATCTGGACCTCAACATTGAATTCTTGGATCCTATTGATCCATCTGCATCTTCTTCTAGACACCTCTTGCTATGAGAAAATATCCTTCACAGCTGCACTTGGCACAAAAGCAATCACAACTGCTCCCATCAAGTAACACCTAAAAGCCTTGATTGCCTTCACAAGTGCATATGCTTGTTTTTCATTTATGTCATACTTCAATTCTGCAGCCTACAAAGATTTACTGAAAAATGCAATAGGCTACTCAAAACCATCCTTATTCTTTTGTAAAAAAATTGCAGCAATAGTGTGAAAAGATGCAAAGGAAAATATGTGCATTGGGACATTATAATCAGGTGCCTTAAGCACTAGTGCATCTTTGATAGCCTACTTAATATTTTTGAAAGCCTCATCAGGGTCACCCTCCCAATTGATTGCAGATCCCTTATTCAACATCTTAGAAATAGGTCTAGTAACCTCTGCATAATTTTTCACAAACCTCCTTAAGAAATTGACCTGACCAAAGAAGGACCGAATCCCTTTAACACTCCTTGGTCTCTAAATTTTATCAATGGCTGCTACCCTCTCAGGGTCAATTCTCACTCCTTGCTTCCCAACTAAGTGGCCAAGCAACTTACCTTCAGTGACACCAAAAGCACATTTCCTTGGGTTTAATGAAATGCCATATTCCAAGGCCCTCATAAATATTTTCTCTAAGTGAATATAGTGGTCCTCTTCCTTCTTGGAATAGGTAGTTAAATCATCTTGATATACAACAAGGAAATCATTTATAAAATATGAAAAGGAAACAACCATTGCCCTCTAAAAAGTAGCACCAGCATTTGTGAGACCAAAATGCATTCTCACATAAACATATGTCCCCCAAGGTGTTGTGAAAGCTATGTTGAATTGTTCTAATTCCTTAACAATGACCTAATTGTAACTAGAGAAACCATCCATCATAGACATCAATTCTGATCTGGTTACTCTCTGCAACATAGCTTCCATATTGGGCAGACAATAGTTAGCCTTTAATGAGCTGATGTTCAAATTCTTGAAGTCCACACAAATCCTAATGTCACCATTCTTTTTTCTCACAGGAACAAGGTTTGACACCCAAGAAGAATGCCTGATAGGCTTGATAATGCTAGCATTTCTCAATTTCATTAACTCTTCTTGCATCTTGGGTGCCAAAGTGGGATTAATAGGCCTTTGTTTTTGCCGGAAAGGTTTAGTATCTTCTTTCAATGGAATGATATGCTGAAATAAGTCCTCTCTATAAACCTTTAGGTCATCATATGACCATGCAAAAACATGCCTGAATTTTCTCAATAATTCAATCAAAGATTTCTTTACCTTTTGAGATACATCTCTACCAATGTATACCTTCTTGGGTGCCTCATGTGTTCCAAGATTTATCTCCTCTAGATCAGTATAATCTTCTCTTTTGATATTCTTGTGAACTCTATCCTGGTTATCAAAGATAGTCTCTAAAACAACAAGCCCCTTGGGCACCTTATTAGTTCTCAGTTGAATGATCTCATTGCCAAAGATAACCTCCCTTCCTTCTACTGACTCAACCAAGGCTGAGCAATCAAATTCTTGACCGTGATACTGATCTTCACAATTCATAAACTTTAAAATATCATTATCATCATCAAAAACTTGCCAATTTTCAATATTGTCTGGTATGCTAGGCCTAGCTTGAATTTCAACTTTAGAGATACCAGAAAATGTAATATCATTGGGATTGATTGCAATATTGGCTAACAAGTCATCCATCTTATTGTTTCTCCTATCCTTCCACTCAATATTGAAGGCATCAAAATGCTCAACCAAATCCCAAACTGCATTCCTATATTGTTGTATCCTTTTGTTCTCGGAAGCATATATTGATCTGACTTGGGACACCACCAACTCAGAATCACCAACAACACTTATGCATTTAATACCATGCTTTTGTGCCAACCTCAGTCCTAACAACAAAGCCTCATATTCTGCTATATTGTTGGTACACAAGAAATTCAATGTGAAACAAAACTTGTAGGTGTTTCCATCAGGAGAAATAAGTAAAATACCTACTCCTACACCATCTTTGCAATTTGCACCATCAAAGTACATTACCCACAAATCACCCTTCACAGAAATAGCACTTACCTCAACAGAGATAGGTGACAAAATAGCTTCATTTTCAAATACAGGGATCTCTTCCCTAAAAGCATTAATATCAGTATCCAAAAAACATGTAGTTTCATTATCAATATGTCTCTCAATCATGTGGCATACTCTTGGCTCTCACTCAATCTTGACAAATTGATCATCAATCTTTAAAGTAGCATAGGACAGATCACACTGTAAACTTCCACCCATGGTAGCACTCCATCTTCTAGATAGAAACATCCCATAATGAGGAGGGATTTCCACTACCAAAACACTCATTGTCAACTCTTTCTTTGGATATGCTGCCAGCCTATATGGCATTGCATTGATAGTCCCAATAACTGCTATCTCCCTCTGCTCCATTGCACAACATCTGCCTTGCACTGTATCAACTTTAAGGCCCAACTTCTCCATGATTTTGAAAGGCATGACAGTATTAGAGGCATCACTATCAATCATACAATTCGTCAACTTCATTCCATTCACAAGAACACTTAAAAAGAATGGATCAATATTTTCAAGGCTGCAATTGATAGAACTATCCAAACATATTGGAGGAATTTGAGACACAATTCCCTGAGCAACAACACCTTTCAAAGCTTTATCCTGAGATCCATTGCATGCAACATCATTTTTATGAACATTATCTACCCATGCAATAGATTTGTCTTTGTGTTCAAGGATCCTCAACAATTCTGACAATGGAACCTTAACTGTAATTTAGGACAATACAGATAACATATCAACATGAGCAAAAGAAAGAATCTCAATCTGCACTGCCTTACTATCCTTTTGCTTATCTGACAAATTAGGTGTATTGGCCACCCTCAATTTTTCAATCTTAGCCATTGTGTTAACTGGCTTCTCAATCTCACTAGAAAATTTTTCAACTCCAACTCCCTTAGGCTCACAATTCTTAACTTTTACATTCTTGAATTTCACCATGTGATCACCTTTTAATTTGTTCTCATTAGTCTCTCCGGAGTTGGTACTCTTTATGAACATTCCTGCAGCTTTCTCATTTGTATTCCTTGTCACCATGCCTCTAGTTTGCACCTGGGCAATCATTTCTACAGTAATCTTATCCATCTCTTCTCTAGAAGGTCTTCTCAAAGTTACTGGCTCAGAAGAAGAGTTCATGTTACATGTCTTCTTATCTATGTCTTCACTATCAGAAAAAACTTCTTGATGAAAAAGGGCCTGATTGTGTCTCTTCACATTTACATCTGCCTCTTCATCAAAATTACAATCATCTTCATATCCTAGATATGAAAAAGCCAATTTTCATCCAACATGATCTTGATCTTCTTCTTGATCTATCTCCTCATTGTCACAATCTTGATTTGCAGCCATAGGATGTGCAACCACACAATGCTCTACAAAATGAGGGGATTGGCATGCAACACACCAAGGTATGTCCTCCATGACATTTATTGAAGCCTTTTGTAGAGGTTCAGGCACACCTCTATCATAGTTTCCTCTTACAATAGGGACAATAGGCTTGCCATCCTTCCATTGGGTGTTGTAGGGGTAGTTCTACAATCTATTCTGCTTATTGAAATTGTTGTTGAACTGAGGCCTTTCATTGGTAGGAGCACTGATGTTCCTATTTGTAGGTGCCTTAAAATCCTTCAATGCATTAAGCACCTTATCTAATTTATCTTCCTCTTGCCTCCTAGCTCCAACATTCTTATCATTTTCCTTTTTGTATTTCTTGTCCCCAAACAACTTTGGGTCATCTCTCTTTCCACCCAATTTTCCTGATATTTTCATATTGTTCTCAATATTGACAGCAACCCTAAAAGCATCCCTAAGAGTTCTCGGTTCTTTTTCCCTCAACAAATATCCCATCTTCCCATCAAATGCATTGAAATATGTAGTTAGACAAACATTGTCATCTAGCCGCATAACTTGGAACAACTTATGCATGCCCTTTTGAAATCTCATGTTGAATTTAGCTGTAGTCTCATTCTGATTTTTCCTTATGGTATTGAATTCATTCAACATGAAACTAGCATTAGGCCTATCACCATACTACTCTTTAAAACATCTTTCAAAATAATCCCAAGTATCAATACATTTATCAGGGAGTCTCTTAAACCAATCTCTAGCATTCTCCATTAGAGATTGAACAAACAATTTCATGACTACATCCTCATGCTCTACCTCATAATCATTAAACATATCAAAAAATAACCTAAGATGCTCCTCACAACTAATAGCATTATTACCAGCAAACTTAGGTACCTTATCTCTTATATCATTTGGAAAAGCATTCGGGTAACCAGGAATTCCATCAAAACTAATTTGCCTACAGCCTTCTAGTTGCATAGGTCTTCTTTGAAAACTTGAACTAGTGTTAACCCTAGGATCAACATTAGCATTTACATTTCTATCTACATGTGCATTTGACTACTGCCTAGGATCTACACTTATCCTAGCAGATGAAGAAGGAAATGAACTAGTAGCATTACTAAGTGGAATAGTAGTAGTCATAGGTGGCATACCTAGTTCAGTAGTAGATGGACCAAGAGCATTAGCTAATGAAGCCTTCAAGAACTGGATCTTTCTTCTCTTTTCTGTAATGGAAGCTTCAATTTTAGCCTTCTCAAGTTCTCTTGCAAGGTCCTCATCTTCTTTTCTTCTTCTTTCTATTTCTGTGTCCTTATTTGAATTGGGTGGTGGGACCCCTAGTATTATCAATGATCTACATGTTTAATGTCCCACCATCTTCTGCTTTCCTTTCTCACCAGCCGCAACAGTAGGCCTAGTGATTTCATTTCCATCTTTGTCTTTAGGAACAAGAACATAACTTTGCACTTGTCTAACCGTGGGGCCCTCCTTATCAAATTCCTAATCTTGCAGTAAGCACTCTTGCTTAGTCCTCAAAGCCTCAAGATCACCAAAAACATCATGTTGCAAAGTTTTAGGAGTAGAAGCAAGCATCTTGTTTCTCTCCTTCATTTCATTAATTTTTCTAAGGAGAGACTACCTCTCTATCAGAGCATTCACCTTTTCAGCCGCTCTCTCCTCTTGTAACCTCTTATGTATGGCATCCTGCTCTGCCAACTGTAACCTTAGTGCATTTAAATCATCAGGATCTACCATAATGTCATCAGAACTTGATGACACATCCATATCAGAAAGATTTTGATATGGGAAGTGGACTTGTCTCGGTCTCATGGGTTCTCTTCTAAAATTGTCTTCCTCAAGATCTAAATCAATCTCCAAACCCATCTCTCTAGCTTGTTCATCTTGTCCTGCAGGAAATGGACCCTTGTCCTAAAACACAACCTCTGGGGTATCATAAAATCTATCCTCAGAGTGACCACCATCTAATCTAGAAACTCTATCCTATGAACCTTCCTCATTTGAGGAAACATGTGGTGCTCTACCTCTAGTATTTCTTTGTTCTCTGATGGGAGCACTAGTAGACTCACCATTCCTTCTAATCCAACTCTTCTTTTCCTATATAGGCAATTGTTCCAGAATGACCTCCATATTTTTTCTAACAAAGGACCTAGTATTCCTTCTTTTATCCATGATTTATAGTTTATAGCACTAGTTTTCACCCTTTTGAGTCACCACCCACCTAGATGGGAAATCTTTACTTGAAATACAATAGGAAAACAAGAGTGCACTTACAACCTTTTATATCTATCTGGTCAACAAAAGATTTTGACTTTACAATATAGTCCCAACCAGAGATCTAACAGATACATCTCTTCATTGTTGTTCTCCCCAGGAAAGTTGCCATTTTGTTGGGGGTTCCCTTTGATCTTCACTTGTAGATTTATACTTTGATGGATAACTTAAATAACACTTTGACTCTATCACCACTCCAAAGTCTACAAGAAAGAGGGCCAATTAACAAGGATCAAATAGATCCTCCTACACTTTGAGCCTCAATGCTCAAGTGGGTGTACCCTTGACTCACTTCTCTAAAGGAGTCTAAAATTGATATATAACTATAGAATCTTTACTGACTGATTTAAGATTTTATCATTTGAATGTGTCTGTATGTGATTGACAACAGTGAAATGCCTCTAGAGGATGGACCAGTACCTTAACCTAGGGAAAAGAGTCACCCAATTACATGCATCAACTGAATACCTTAATTTAAACACAACTGAATCTAGGATAAGTGCTTTGCCTATTACCCTTCTCCCTCAAACACAAGGACATCAGATTCCTACTTCATTGAAAACTCACTGAACCCACCTAAAAGACTTTAATCCTAACTTTGTTAGGAACTCAGAGATGACTTCACAATACTCTGTGTTTACCATATGCTAATACACTTTGTGACATTAACATATATGAGCTTAAAACTGAAACAAGAAGACATACACAAATGCAAGATTGGGACTCAATAACATTCTCATTAATATATTCAAAATCAACATATAATCAGAATAACACAAAGATAGGAAAAGACACAAAATCCAGCTCCTCTATCAATAAAACACCATTAACAACTAGCTGAGACCAAAGAAAATTTTGGAACCCCTACAAAATCAAATTTTTTGCAACTTATACTCCCTAGTCATCTTGGAATTCTCAAAGAGAATGCAACAAGCTATGGGTGACTTAGGGTTAGGGTTTCAACCACCCAACCAACTGGAAATGGTCAAAAATTAATTATAGGGGAAGAACCCTAGGCAACCAGGAGAAGACAAGCCCCAGATTGATCCTTAATCATGAAAATCTCACTGAGAAGGTACTGAGAATCATAGAAACATCCCAAAATCTCAACACTTTCAGCCACCTGCAACACGTCTCAAGCACAAAACCGCATAGTACAGACCCTACAGATGATCAAAGAACACCCTAGACCACACTGCAACAGCAAGTGCCACCAAACCAATCGAAATCAACTGTTAAAACCATAAATTCTGGTACTTCCTATCATTGGAAACCCTTCAAAAATTTGAATTTGAATGAGAATGGTTATCTCCAAACGCCAGTAGAAAATCAGCTGTATAAATTTAAAATCAAGCTAACTTTAAGTCATGGCCACTAGATCATCCCAATTCGCGGTCTTTTAAATCTTAACTCAACCAGTCACCCTGGGTTTACCATCTAGCGACTATGCGATAGTCCTTTTCTTATTCGCGGGATGAAAATCTTAACCCACCTTAAACCTTGTGAATTGGTGATTGCAGGAAAACATCTAGCCTCGGTCCCACCTTTCATGAACTACTGACAATAGACTTTTGTCAGTTTGCGAAGAACTTTATCTATCAGCCAGAAAGTTTAGTGATTCCACAAATGTTTGTTCGTTGAATCGCTAAAACATTTAGAGAACCATTGTTTCATCTCGCGAACAAGCGAAACCTTTTAAAACTTGTTGGCCGCTAAAAATTTATCAAGACCACCAGACCCCACCTAGGCCCGCCTGCAAACTGCCACATGTTACTACATCATATTCTATCTCTATCTAGTCACCACTGACATAGGACCCACCGCAAAGCTTTCCCCTTTGGTGAAGATCGATGACTGTCGCCATACCGCTGACATATTCATCGTGCATCTCTGATCAATGGTATCATGACAACCATCAAATCTTGCAGTGTATTAACTTCCCTGAGACTGGTGGACCCACTGACAAGTCCACCTCAGCATATCTGGACCAATCATCATTCACCAACTAAGAACACGTAGCAGTGGACCCACAGAAAGAAAAGGCTATGTCACTCAATAGAATCAACGATCGTCTCAAAATCTCATACATCTGACACATCCCTTGTGAAGACATGCCCACCATTAGATGGAGATGGTGTCAAAGTTGGGCCTAGGGAAAATAAAGGCTACCGAAACATAGGAAAAATTAAAGCTCGTGACCTAGGAAAAATTAAAACTTGCAGGGTGCTGGGAACTTAGGAAAGATTAAACGGCAGGGACCAAGGAAAAATTAAAAGGGACCCCACTGACACATGAAAACCTAACCGCAAACACGGTAAAGTTGGTCATTTTAAATGACACATGCAAAATATAAGGTTTTAAGTGGGCCAAAAAGGTAACGCAAAAATAAAATAGGGCCAGGGCAATTTTAAATTTTAAGGACCCAATGGCTAGATTTTTTAAATTTTTGCCAAGGGTTTTAGCCGGAGACATGAAAAACATTGTAGAGACTAGGGGAAGAGAGCTAGAGCCATGAAATTTTTTTTTAGGATGCTAACAATACAAAGATGATATGTATCATAAAATATACCCTAATAGCCTATGGTACCTACTCAAGCCCTAAATCACCAAAGAAAAAATAAAAACTAACATTTTGGGAATCCTACTTAAAAACCCAGGGAATCAACAAAATTACATAGGAATTAAATGCACTTAGACATTGATTCATTTCATTTGAATACTAGAAATGTGCAACTAGCTATTAAAACAAGGCAGTTAGAAATTTCTTTCAATGCATACTCATGAAGTATTCAATGCACTTGAACAAACATTCAACACATTTAAGGCACTAAAAAAATGCATTTTTTAAGGAAATAAATTACAATCATGTAGGAAATAAATTCACTTAGGAAAAGGATCGACACAGGCCTATGAAGGATTCAACGTATTTGACTGTCAAATTTGGGAAAAAAAGATGAAACTCCAAATTGATCTTATGGCTAAAATTGGGAAATATCAAGGTGCAAGAAGAAGAATTCAAGGAAAACCTAGTTGAGATATCCTCAAAACACTTCTAAAACACCCATGAAGTACATCATATACTTAATGTCAATCCAAAATTTCAATCCAAAACAAATATAGGTTCATGTTCCAGAATGGAGAAATACTATGCAATAAGAATTAAATTCATATCAATTCACTTCCTAAGGAAACCTAATGCATCTAAAACATATCAAGATAATAGAGAACATCAAATAGAATCAATACAATCTCATAATATCTTCCTATTGTTCAAAGGATTTCAAAAGACATTAAAAAAAAACACATAGGAAACACACATTGTTCAAATTTAAATGAAGGATATTTTTCTAGGGATAGATCCTACTTGGAGTCTCATGGATAACCTTGATGGAAGAAGCCTAGGTAGATCCCAAAAAATTTCAATCAATAAGAAATCCCCTTAGAAGATATCCCAAAAAAATTCTCTAGAAAGCTTCCCAAGAATCCAACTCCTAGCCATAACTATCTCTCTCTCACTCTCTCATAAAATAGATTGATAGAAAAATTCTCTATGATTTATTGTATTCAACAAAATCTAAAATATGATCCTATCACTCAATAAATTTATCTTTAATCCTTTTTTGTGTGCTTCTCCTTGTGTCCTACCCCAATTAAAATGATTTTCATTTCCTATTTGTATCTTTGGAGATGAGTTGCACAAGAAAAAGCACTTGCCACCATATTATAACAAATGGGTCACTAATCATTGTTTTTTATTATGTAAAACAAGTTTTACAAGGTGCCTAAAACCTAATACATAGAAAAAGATAGAAACATAAGTCCAAGCCTAACAAAAACAAGAACTAAGAGAAAATCATGCCACTAGAAGGGCCAAAAGTACAACCAAACAAAGACATAGCTAACAAAAAAGTAAACCGCACACCGAGGCAGGCAGAAAAAACCAGGGAAAATAGTGAGGAGATGTTCCTGAGTAGGGTAGCCTCTTTGGACTCAAGGATCTCCATTTTATCAGTCGCCTCTTTTATCTTGTGGCTGTCCATGGACTCTTCATGCTCCTTATTCTTCTCGGATCTGGCCCTAGCCCTCTTACTAGGTCCTTCATCCAACTTCTACACTTTGTCCTCTTTTATGATCTTCACTTCTTTCCCTCCTAGAGAATCTTCCATTTTCTCAATGAGAAGCTTGATATTGTCATTAGAGGCTTTTAGGATGTTGATGGTTTGCTTCGCGATGCCTTTTAGAGTGTCCTCAAGGCTCAACATTTTTTCCTCCATCTTAATTATCTTGGTTTCCAATCGCTGATAATCCTCAGTCACTCTGCTACCATTATTGATGTCAGTCCCATTCACTATGTTCTTGAGATCCCCCAGTTTGTGGTAAAGCCATTTGATTGACCTAAAGTTATCCAACATTCTATTCTTGGCATTTTTGAGAAGGTTAAGATCCATTTCCCTAGTGTTATAACTAAGGACCACTAGAGCTGGGTCAATCAACTCCTCCCACTGAATGCCACCATCCTCACTGTCAATAACTTTAGGATTAACAACTTCCCTAATAATCCCCATCTTCACAGTGTTAACATTGAAGTTATGCTACACTTTCTTCCCCTTGATAGACTCATTGTTGTGAAACTCCTCATTGTACTGGTCCTTGTCATCCTCCAAATTGTGAGGGTGAGGAGACTGGGGAGAGGAGTCTTCCTGGTAGTTGTCTTTAGGATTTTCTAGATAAGGATCATGGACCTTCTCATGAGGGCCAGAAGGGGGGGTGTTCTTGTGGCTCATGGCCCTGTCCTTAGGAGACAACTAGCTAGAGCTTTCACCTCTGTTCTTGATTGTTTTATTCAAAATTAGCTTCGTATTAGGTTCCCTTTTCTTCTTTCCTTTTCCACTAGAGACCTCCTCCTTGGCATCTGTCTTCATCCATTCCTCATTTTCATTATATTCCTTGTCAAAAGAAATAACAGTTCTAGCCTATGTTTTGGAGGGCATCACCACTTTTTCTTATTTGATAGAACTAGTAGTTCTCTTTTTGGAGGAAGAACTCTGAATCTTTTTTTTTGTTTCATAATACTCCTAATCCTCCAAATGTAATAACCATTGTCTTTAGTGTCTAAGGGACATAGTCAGAGCTAGAAATGTCCACTCTATCCTCATTAACAACAATTTCCTTCCCCAAGATTTTGGATTTAAACTATTCATAAATCAAGAGTAATAACCCCTCATGAAGGGAAAGATTAACAATATCCTTATTCCTATAGCTATTAATATTATTATTGATAGAAGCATATAAGTAGAAAGGTATAGAAACCTTCATACCTTGTCTAAAGTGGTTCATAAGGATGAAATGGTAGGTTGTTATCCTATCGAACCTAGTATCCAACGTTACATAAGAGATAAGAACCCTCAGGACTAATCTCCACAACATTTTAATCCCTCCAGGTTGGTAGTAAGTACCAACTTTGGTGATGGCTTTCTTCTCGTCCTCATCCCTCACAAAATCATTAACCGCAGACTCTGAGATTTTTCGGTCCCTATAAAATTTCTTACCCACAATCAGGATACCAGTGACATTAGAAATGACCTCCTCAGTGATAGTTAAATTCCTCCCATCAATCATCACACAACCCTCATTCCAGGTTTTCACGAACATTTTGGTCACCACCGGCTTGCCATCATGGAGCCTTTCAATAAAATTTGAAATTCCCCCTTTCTACAGGGAATTCCAACCTTGGTCTATCTCCTCCATTTCCCACTATCATCCGAGGGCTCCCTTTTGTGTCTTTCTCATCCCATAGTAAAAAAATGGTTCACACAAGCTCTCTGGTATAACAAATTGTAGTTGTTCACATACTTTCTTGCCAAGGTATTCTAGAGCTTTCTACTATTGTGCCTTAAAAAGGTAGGTTTTAACTTTGGGAATGGGCACCCAAAAAGCATGCAAATGGGACACTAATCATTGTTATTTTATGGTTTCCCTAGCAATATTTATTTATTTTATCTCTCTAATTTCCTTCTCCTATTATAGTAATCAAATGTATTGACAAACATTGATAAATCAATTAACACAACATGTGGTCATATTATCACCTATCATAATTAAGAAATACATACAAATATCTCAAAATTATAACAAAATATAAATCATATGAAATCTCATTCCATGATTCAAGAAGCCAAAAAGGTCACAAGGACATCAAGTAATCATATAGCTAAAATAATTCAACACATGTGAACATAGCAGCCCTAGAATCTCGAGACCAAGAAACAACATCCTGAAAGTCATTGAGAAATAATGTCAAACATGAATATCATAAAATAACCAATAAGATCAGAACAAGGATCACAACCATTCCCAACCGGGCAAGGTGAACCCAAGTATTCCACCCCATCAACTACCCAACTCAGGAGGAACCCTAATGTTCTAAAATTAGATAATGAGAAGGGAGACTCAAGAAGGGGCCCGAGTACTATTTCCATAACAATAACAGATATAGTCAAAGATGATGTGGTAAAATAATAATATTATATTTATATCTATATCTAAATTAAATTAAATTATATATGTAAATACTAAATACTATTACATATTTGCACATATATTATATGTATAACATTATGTATATAATTAATTATTTATGATATATCAAATAAAATTAAAAATAGTATAAAAAATACTTCTAATATAAAATAAAATTAAAAATAGTATAAATTAAAATATACATGCTAGCCAGAAAATATTTTTTAAAATATAATTCTTTTCAGCAGCATCGTTTCAATAAAAAAATAAAATAGAAGTAAATGTAGAAGGAATTTGTGCGTTTATAGATGAGAATTCGCTTGTAGGCCTAATAATGTGAATTTGTCCATGTCTTTTTATACTACTCATTGTACTCTTCTTTCAAGGAAGATCACTAATAGATTTAATGGCTGTGACTGTGAGTTACAGCTGGGTCAAGCCCACCTGCCGTAGACAGCCAATGACAGCGAGGAAAAATGCATCATATTGGAAAAAAATGGAAAGTTTATCTATTTGAACAATTTTTTACTTCCCTTGCTATAGACAGGTAAATGCATTGAACCTTGTAATATTGTATCACCAATTATGTGAATTTGACGATTTCTGCCTACACTATTTATACTACTCTTTTTTCAAGGAAGATTTCTAATAGATTTAATGGCTGTGAGTTGATCATGAATCAAGATTAAAATATCCAAAAGCTCTATTGCTGGGCCAAGCCCACTGGCCCTACACCATCCATACCATTGACCGTGCTTGCAAATTTAATGGTTGTCAATTTGTGACTCGTAACCGACTCACAACTTTCTTTAGGCTTTTTAAGTAATTGTTATAGTCAAAGACGATGTGGTAAAATAATAATAGATCGAAAAAGAGGTCTATTTTTTTAATAGAATTTTGGATTCCACCATGCAATTGCTGGAGGGAGGATGGAACGGAAAATGGACTTCCCAGTGCTACCAACTAGCTTTGAATTTTGTATTCAACTCAGTTCCTGGTACAGGAAGATGTTTAAAGCCCGTGGGAATGAATTGAAATGCAGCGTATTGGAAGATAAATTGAAAGTTTACCTACTTGAACAATCTTTTTCTACATTTGCTAGCCTATAGACAAGTAAATACATTTAACCTTTTGAGATTTGATGTAATTATTCTCTCTCGTCTCAGCACGTGTTTCAATGGTTGGGCCAACGGTAGACATTAATTTCTTTAATGACTATTAACACCACACCGAAATTTCTAAGACATCTCGAGACGAGTAGTTTTGTCAACTTGAACCTTTTCACCGAGAATTAAAATTATTTGTCGATATCACATTAACTGAAATTTGAAGTCATTGAAAATTCAAGCCATTTGGTGGAGAAGCAAGATTGGATAATGGAATTTGTAGTCAATAAATTCAACTACCTAAAAATGCTGAAAGCCTCTCACAATGAAAATGAGGCATATTAATTAATGTTTGATAAGTAGGAGATATTTTTCACATCAAGTCAAATTGTGATATTGCTATCAAGATTCAACTTGTAGTTTTTTGAGTTAAACTTGTTGACCTATGTTTCATGAGTTGTGGTTCACATGAACTCATCTCTCATGAGAATGAATAGAACACTTAGTATTCATTGCATCTAGCTCATGCTCACAGAGGTGAAGCAAAGGTCATCAAAAGGTTACCCATCCCAGTACTACTGCATCTTCACCATGCTTAACTACAAAGCTTCCTCCATGGTTAAATCCACTCTTCTTGTAATGAGTTTACTCCATAGTTAAACGCACTCAAACTGGAGTAGTACTAGGATGGGTGAGTCTCGGTGCTTCACCTCTGTGAGCATCACCTAGATGCAATGAGTGCCAAGTGTTCCATTCATTCTCATCGGAGATGGGTTCATGTGAACCACTACTCATGAAATGTGGGTCAATGAGTTTGACTCAAAAAACTACACAATTGAATCGTGATAACAACATAACAATTGAATCGTGATTCAACTTAGTTCCTGGTACAGTAAAATGTTGAAAGCATGTGGCAATGAATCGAAATGCAACATATTGGAAGATAAATTGAAATTTTACCTACTTGAACAATCTTTTTCTACATTTTCTATAGACAAGTAAATACATTGAACCGTCTTGAGATGTGATATAATTATTTTAAAACATTAAACATGTTTGAAGGGTTGGGCCAATGGAAAACTTTAATTTCTTTAATGACTGTTAACATCACATCGAAATTTCTAAGAAATCTTGAGATGAGTAGTTTTGTCGACTTGAACCTTTTCACCTAGCATTAAATTTTTTTGTCGATATCACATTAATTGAAATTTGTAGTCATTGAAAATTCAAGTCATTTGGTGGAGAAGCAAAATTGGATAATGGAATTTGTAGTCAATAAATTCAACAGCCTAAAAATGTTGAAAGCATCTGGTAATGAAAATGAGCTGTATTAATTAATGTTTGATAAGTAGGAGATATTTTTCAGAGCAAGTAAAATTGTGATATTGCTATCAAGATTCAACTATGTTGTTTTTTGAGTTAAACTCATTGACCTATGTTTCATGAGTAGTGGTTCACATGAACCCATCTCTCATGAGAATGAATAGAACACTTAGCACTCAATGCATTTAGCTCATGCTCACAGAGGTGAAGCACCTTCCCCGAAGGTCACCCATCCTAGTACTACTATAGCTTGAGTACGCTTAACTACGAAGCTTCCTCCATGGTTAAATCCACCCTTCCTCCAATGAGTTTACTCCATAGTTAAGCAAGCTCAAACTGGAGTAGTACTGGGATGGGTGACCTCCCGGGAAGTCATGGTGCTTCACCTCTATGAGCATCACCTAGATGTAATTTGTGCTAAGTGTTCCATTCATTCTCATGAGAGATGGGTTCATGTGAACCACTACTCATGAAACATGGGTCAATGAGTTTGACTAAAAAAACTACACAATTGAATCATGATAGCAATATCAGAATAATTAATGTTCGATATTATTTTTATTTTATAGAATGCTTTTTATTACAACATATTTATTAGACTATAGCATATAATTTACATCTAACATTTATGTAATGCTATCTTGAGAATTATACATTATAAATGGTTTAGAAAGTATTTAAGAGTTTTAAATTTAGTAGTATGAGGAGACAAATCTTAGCTATTAGGCTTCTCTCATTGATTGGGAAGATCTACACCATTTGAACTTGTTTTTAAACTTGAAATGCTATTATCTTTATTATTACTCATTGCAATAACTTTGGTATTATGTTTGAGATAATAAATTATAAGAGTCATTTGATGAAACTTGGAATTGATTACTTGTCCAATAGAACATTGTTCACACGATTAATAATAGATTAAAGGTGAATGAGAAGATTGGAATAAATTATAAGAATTGTAATAATGAGTTTTGCATTCAAGTGGCTAAGAATAATATAAATACAAGAATCATGATCACATGCATTATGTATACAATCATGTTGATAGTGTCAAGGAGAATAAAAACACAAGTTAGGATGAGAGATCGATAGAATATTGACAACTATACAACATTCATTACATTTGTAATGTCCCCAGTAGGGAACCCACAAGGAATCAAGTCTTTTAACCCAAAATTACAACTAACAATTTTTTTCCTAACATTCTATCATTTCATTATTAACAATCACAAGTACATTCCTTAAGGTTCCCTTGATGAATTCATTTACTAGTATCAAGCAATGCATTTCATTACTTAAACAAATGAATTCCATTTCCTTTTTCTTTTACTTTTGCATTTTAGATTTTAAGAGAAAGAGTAAGAAAGTAATATTTCAATCGTAACTATATCGTTTACTTCCTATTTCATTTTCATTCCTTTTGCCTACATAAGATACTCCAAAATATTGTCAATGACACTAGCCGAGACTGGCACCTGCAATTAAATCTATCTCTTTGGGCCTACAGAACCAACATTTGCACTCCCACCAACGCCACACCATATTTTTTAGTCTATGGTGCTAAGACCATTCTACCTCTCGAGGTTAAAATATAATACTGATCTTATCATTGCAACACATAGAAGATGTATTTAAACTCCATGAACTTGAAATGCTAGATGAGTTAGAGAAGTTTCCTTAGTACATTTGCAAGCATATCAGAACCATCTCAAAAGGAGCTATAACAAGAAAATTAGAGGTTGTCCTTTTAAGATTGGAGATTTTGTTTTGAAGATAAATTACACAAACCAACAAAAATGAGAAAATTTTCAAAAATTTGAACTAAACCGGGAAGGACCTTGCATATTCACTACAACATACAGCTCTGGAGTCTATCAGCTTGCAACATGTGAGGGATAACCATTGCTAGAAAAACTGAACAACATGAACCTCTACAAATATTAAACATGATCTTGAGAAAATAAAAAAATAGAAAAGTCAAAAAACAAATTTTTTGAAAAAAAGTAAAAAAAGTGAAAAAAAAAAGAAAAAAAGAAGGTTGCCTTGATGAAAACCTAGTAAATAGGCATCTTGGAATGCAAAAATAGAAATAAAGAGAAATTATTTCGCCAAAAGTGAAAACCTGACAAACAGACACTTTGGGCAAGAAACATGCAAGGTGAATACCTAACAAATAGGTGTTGCACGTAGTGATTTGTTTCTCCAAAATATATCTTGAATCTATCTGATATATTTTCCATGATGATATCCTTTACCATGAATCAGCCCTAGTGCCTCGTTATACCCTATAACTAGTTGATAGGGTTGGAAATCTAATATGTGAAAGTGAGATACTGAGAGGGGAGGGTGAATTAGATATGTACTTATACTTCCACTTTGACATAAATTTACTTGCATTTAAATTAAACTTCAAATTCAATACTGAAATAGATCTAACATTCTAATCTGCACCCATGAAATTAAAACATCACCCAAAGATTTTGGATACCCAGAAACCCTTGAAATGTAAATTTGGGGTGGGGATGACACTCATAAATCTTCACTACTACAGTATTTAAGTTTTCTTTTTAAGGATACAAAATTTGATCATAAAATAATGATCTACCCTATAAGGGGTCTTCCTTGTTAAGAGCTTAAAGACTTATACAATCTACCTTGGTAAAAGGATTTAAACTTAAAATAAAGTAAGCACTCAGTTACAAGATTTACTTAGGCCTATTAGGACCACTCTGTTATGAGATTTACCCTTATTCACTTGTTAAAATGTCTCAGTACCTAGTCTTTTGGTTTGCACTATGATTCTGATAACAAATCTTCTCCTTGCAATACTTATTTGATCTCCTCAATCAGATATATCTTTGTTATGTCCTTCACTTCTTTTCTTGGTTACTTTTACTATTCTCTCCCTATATCAAAATGCTTCTCTGTTCTATATATGAGATCCTTCATATCCTCTTACTATGTTTTAGGGTTCAGATCTCATCTTATATAGACAACAAGATAGGTCCCTAGATCAAGATAAACAATTTAGATTCTCTACTTATACTGCTTAAGCATGCCCTAAATCTGATTGGCTACATAGATTACATAGGGATTAATGATTACAAATCTAAGGCATAATTACCTCTGTGATTTCCTCAACAATCATTAAACATTTTATAGATGTCGGCCAAAATGGTTTACCTAAGTTTTTGTGCCATTACAAACACATATGTCAAATCTGGCTTGCTCGGTATATGAAGTCTCTAACACTCAGCATAAAATGCTCTTCATATACTAGTGCTCAACACTGACACTTCTATAGAACTCATCATAAACTACTCGGCTATTAGTGAAGTAATCGATGGCCTCAGACTTGCTCGATAGTAACTACTACTCAGTAATTGTACAAGATACAAGTCTAGACTTAACTTGGCCTTTTCTAGATGGCTCGGTCACAGTGATGACCGACGAAAATTTCCTAGAAAATGACTGAGTGTAAGATACTAATACATAACAAAACTTAGGGATCAACATTTCCCCCTTTCACATTAGTGGAAAAAGCACATTGTCATGACATTTACATTACAATAAGAGTACTTAGTAATATGAAAAACTCCCCCTATGACTTTGATTCAGTCTTCAAAAGATTCTACACATATTTATACATACAACTCTTTTGACATACAACTGAATATATACACATTACAAAATAGTATGTCAGATCGTCATATACATTCCTTCCTGTATTTCTCTAAATGTAACATTTTAGTTCACTTATTTTTTTCTATCATTTCCTCATTTCATTTCCCCTATTTCTGCTGTGAACTCTATCATGGCATATCATTTCCCCTTGTTTTTGTCACTTAAAGCTGTTGAGGTGTAGGGGTTTTGAAATATTTATACAAAAATGGTTTGTGAAGCTGCATTATCTTACCTAATGCATTGTCCCAACCAGACCTTACAAACTCCAAAACCTATATTTTTTACTTCTAGTTGGGTAGCTAGATCCACTATACTCTTGGCAATAGAGAGATGAGGGTCTATGTGCACTTATTCCTTTTTCATTGCTAATTCCTTCTGCATAACCTCCAGTTGAGGTGTCATCATCGTTTGTATGGAAATTAGCCTTTCCCTTATTCTTCCATCATTAGCCATCAACTCGGATAATCTTCCTTGTGCATATAGCAATACAGTGAAGTGGATGGAGCTGGAACTTGCATCCATGCTTAGTGAATACCAGTAGACTTTAAGTCTAATTGTAGTCTATAAATCAAATCTTGATTGTCCTTAGTGAACTCTTCAACATTACATAACTTCTTGTACAAAGAGTGAGTATTATGCACAACTTCCTCTACATTAGTTACTAAGGCAGAAAGTTCTACCTATTTTATTGTAATGTCAATGGAAACTTTTTCCAGTACCTTGGTCTCAAACTTTCACTTAGACCACTACATAAGCTTATCATTTGACTCACAGTCATGACTATTCACCTTATTAACAATTTTTACTAGTTGATCCAAGATAGGTGCTGAATCATTCACATCATCCATTTCAAAAGCTTCAATAAATATAACTTTAATTTTATGTAAGACTTTCTTATGTTGATGCTCCCTTCTTAGTTCTTCTTTCTTTCTTTTTTTCTTCAAGAGATCTTGCAATATCTGCATTTTCTCATAAGTTAAGTTATCAGTGTCTCACATAGGAATCACTATAATTTCATCGAGTGTAACCTATATTCCAGGATATTTCTCTATCTTCTTCTATGATTTCTTCCTCGGTGTATTCCCAGTCGATAACTATATTAGAGCTTTGATGGCCTCTTGTTCCTTAGGCTTTGGTTTCTCCTTTTCTATCTCTTCTTCAATCTTCTTCTTTTCATCCATATGAGGACTTGTTAATAATAGTGTAGACTTATCTTCTTGATCTTTAAGATTATCCTTGGCTTGTTCTTTATTTTATTCCTTAGTAGGTGTATTCTCAGATGTGATTGATGACTTGTCTTATTTCTCGACATTGTTACTCTATGAGGCTTGATGTTCAACTTTGACTGTATAAGGGCTTATTCATGTAGTATCCATAGTTGATGTACTCTCAATCCTTGGATAATCTTGTACTTGAATTAGTATGGAATTGCTGCTTGGTACAAACTTATTTGAGGCTACCTCAACAAGTGTTTTCTTCTGAATTCCCTCCTTAGTTAATATATTTGTTTTTACTAGAGTATCCTCAGTGATATTCATAATTGTGATCACATCCTATGATTCTCTCACTTTTGTCTTTTGTCTTTTGTCTTTTGTCCTGCTACTTCCTTTACATTTTGTTGTTCATCAAGATCTTCCCTGTTATCCAACTCCACTTTATTGGATGTGCCTTCACTTGGTTATGAACTCTTGTCAACTATTAGTCTAAAGATAATCTTCCACAACCTTGTGCTCTATTGCACACTATCTTCAACCTTATGCTAAAGAATGGAGCATGCTTAGAACTTGGGTACAAACATGTTTCTATACTGCGCCATATCTAGTGCTTTTTGTGTTCAGGGGATAGATCAGGCATGGCTTGAGCTATAGTGCTTCCCTTATTTGTTTTTTAGTCATCATGGCATACTATCATTTTTAAATTATTATTTTGTATAGTTCTTCAGGGATAAGATTTCCCATCTGTAATGGTGTCATTTTGAATGTACATAACATATCAAGCATAGCCTCTTCCACTTTCTCCTTATCCTCATAGCTCAATTTTTCAAAATTTATTTGTTTAAAGCTTGCTAATCCAATAGTGCTCTTGATATTATGGCATATCTCATGTAAAATCAATTTTCTTCTTTGTGATGGTGCCTTCTTCTTGGTATCCTTGTCAGTATCTATTTTCTCATCATCATCATCTTTCTCCAAGATTAGCTTCCTTCTTGGTTTCTTCCTTATGTTTCTCAACACAACCTTAGTTTGAACTGGTTTCCTCTTTCCTAATGCTAATGTCTTTTTTTGTGTCTCGACAGCTATGGCAGTAGAATTTTTCATTATTCTTAGTCTAATTACTACAGGAGGAGTGGGCTTTGGTTTCTATAGTTGTTTCTTGCTCGACTCGACAACTGATGCCTTCTTTCCTTACAAATTTTAGTCTCATCCTCTTCACTTCCTTCAGATTCAATAGACTTATCCTCTCCTAACCCTTGTGTTAGCTCAAGAGGTGCATTTTCCTCTTCTCCTTCTCCTAGGATCTTCTCTAGGTTCTTAACTAACTTCTTCCTTTTTCTCTCCATGGTTGCATATTTCATACCCATGGTTATCTTAGACTTCTCCTCCTCATAAGTCACAAAAGTTTTAGCTTTTCTATCAATTTATTCAGCTAATAGGGCATTTATGGCTGCTACTGTCTGATCTATGTTTTAAGCTCATAAGGTAGTGGCCTAAGCCATGATACCCTCGGTATAACAACCTGATCATATGTATAATCAGTATCTACTAGGAAACATATATCATAATAATACTTCTCCACTAGGGATACAAGAATCCTACTCCTCTTCTTCAATTTCTTTTTGAACTCCATAAAATAACTATCCATCACACTCTCAAAGTTATCTCCTAACTGATCAATAAACTTATTTATCTGTAGGGTGACTGGTCAATCCTTATTCCATACAACATCACCAATGGTGTGAAAGCTATTCTAAACATAGAAGAATAGACAAGTGAGTACAAAACCAAACTTACACATTGAATTCTTCATATAGAAGTGAAGTTCTAGGAAATCCAGGTCAATTGTAGCTCAGCAAGATCATAAGTATGATCTTTCCTAACCATCTTCCATGCCTAATCAACCACTATGCAAGGAACAATATCTAGCTTGCTAGATTGGTAGAATTTGTGAGCAATCACTCTCACTACAAAATCTATTTCTCGATCATTGATTGTAGAGATAATCATCCCTCTTTTGTTCCATACAACCTGAGTGTTTTCTCTTATAATTTCCGTACTCTATCATCTCATTATCTTTTTCCCTACAAGACTAGGGTAACCAGTGACTAGGTGTGTCATTTCCTTTGTAATCTTAATCAGTCCACCCTCCAGCCATATCTTCATATCATGTATTTGGATCAACACAATCTTTATCCATTCAACCTTAATATTTTATGGGAAGTCAGGAGCATGTACTAACCCTCGCTCAGCATCCTTCTGATGTTTAGCCTTTAAAAATCTTTTATTGCATAGTTTGTCATATGCTTCTCTTAACTCATAGTCTCTTATTTCTCCAATCTTACACATGTAGCATGTGCGTACATCATTAACCATCAAGAGCTTAGGAGGGATTGATGATAGGGCACCCATGAGATCTCCCTTCACTGCACTTTCAGGAATGGCTTAAAATTTCTATGGTTTTCATGCATCATTCCTTACAAGTTGTACATTTAATACTTTCTTTCCTTGCTTCATGGCTGTAGAAGATGATGAAGATGCCATATCTCCAAAATTTAGGGTTGAAAATTATGAATTCGAGTTACTCGATAAGTACATTGTTAAACAATGCTTTATATATTTTATGATGACATGATGTAAAGATCTTCACAAATTGTACTTAGCACAAATAGCTCTGGTTAATTGCCTTGAAATCTCTCTACAAGTTCTCAAATCGCTAGTGAAATGAGAGTAAACGGTAACATTCTTCTTTATAGACACCAAACGGTCAGATTAGGGCTTTATTAAATGATTTGTACATAAGGTAGGTGTATACAACTATCTCTTCCTTCTTATGGTAACTTAGTAAAATATATGTTTGGTCAATACTACCATTCAGTCTTAGCTTGGTACGTAATGCATCTTGACTATTATAGGATCTTGGTATATACTAGTGACTCTATCGCTGTGAACTTAAATACTGATGCTAGGCATCAAATATGCAACGTAGCTTCTTTCTCAAATATGTTCTAATGCATCTTAATTTATCTAGATATGGATTTTAACATCTCCAAATGTTAGGAACTGATGCAAAATAAATCATTGTAAGATTCAGTTGTTCACATACCTTCTTTGTTTAGTTATAAGTAGTGTGATCACCTGATCTATTGGATTGGGTGACCTCAGATTCACTGGCTCCACTACTATTTTCTTCTTTTGTCTTTCTCCATGTCTTATTCATCTGGTTCCTCATCTATTCAACAATATCTTCATTCTTGACTTGTTCATTTCTCAGTATATGTGCTCTGTAATCTCTTTTTATGTGACCAATTTTATTGCATTTGTAGCACACCAGACTTCCACTCATCCAACTCTTGGAATTACCTCTAAAATGTGTCTTCATATAGTTTAGTCCAATATGACCATATTCTCCATAATAATGACAACTATACCATGTATTGTAGTCCCAATTGTATGTGTTACCTTTTCTAGGTGCTTTAGTCTATTTATTAGATGTCTACTTAGCTTTTGATCTACACTCTTGTTCTTTATTACCATATTTCTGATAGTTAAAACAAAGTCAGGTTGAAATCTAGGTGAGGTAGGTGGATTACTAACCTTTGGCCTACATTCATGTTCTTGATGTCCATGTTTGTTACAATTAAAACAATTCCCATTGAACTTTTGTTTAGGATAGGACTTACCATTTTTACTTTTGTAGATGTTTGTTCTGTGTCCTATCTTTCCACAATTATGGCATGTAGCTTTCTTGTTCTTTGACTTTGCATTCCTCTATTCTCCACTCTTTGATGATTCTCCTTCTTTAGTGGATGACAAGTGTTCATCATGTCTAAGTCTAAAAGTATCACTGGATCTTCTAGGTGACCTTAACAGTTCTTCAAATTATTTCACAGCTTCATTAGGTTTGTTTATCCTTTCAATGAGTTCCTTTTCAGATCTTAGTTCATTCTTCAGTTAGCTATTTTCTGATCTCAGATTTGTGATTTCAACATCTTCCCTGTTCAACTCTTGATTAGCAAGTAACAATTGATTCACCATGTCCAATTGATTCTTTGATAGGCTCTACATGTCACATGTCCTCTCATCAAGTCTTATAGACATTTTTCTTTTGTCTTCTTTAGCCATTGTTTTATCTTCTTCAGCTTTCTTTTTCTATTCAGTTACTTCACAAAATCTTACTAATTGTATTTATTGTTCTCTCTTCATATTTTTCATGTCTTCACTCAGTATGTTTTTTTTCTCTAGTAGATGTGTTATAGCTTTTTCACTTTTGGTAGAATTAACATTGTCAAAAAGACCTCTAGTATCCTCTTCTTGATATTGTCTTTCATTCTTATAAATTGCCAATACTCTCCTTCTGTTTAACGATTTCTTCAGTTCACTTCTGGCTTCTTCAAGATGATGTAGTGAAAGTTGAATGTCAATCTTCTGATTCTCTATGATCTTTCTCAACTTATAAACCTCCATCTCCAAGACCTAAACTCACAAGTTTTTAAACTTCTTTTAAGAGACTTAGCTTTGATACCAATTGTTGGAAATCTAATAGTGGAAAGTGAGATATTACGGGGGGGGGAATCAAATATCTACTTATAATTCCACTTTGACATAGATTTACTTGCATAACATAAACATCAAATTCAATACTGAAATAGATCTAACATTCTAATCTTCATCCATGAAATTGAAACATAACACAAAGATTTTGGTTACCTAGAAACCCTTGAAAGGTAAAACTGGGGTGGGGATGACACCCACAAATCTTCACTTCTATAGTATTAAAGTTTGCCTATTAGGGCTACAAAGTTCAAGATCATAAACTAATGATCTACCCTGTGAGGGGTCTACCATGTTAATATCTTAAAGACTTATACAATCTATCTTTGTAAAAGGATTTAAACCTACAAAAAAGTAAGCACTCAGTTAAGATAATTACTTAGGCCTATTAGGACAACTGTATTAAGAGATTTACCTTGATTCACTAGATAAAATGTCTGAGTATCTAATCCTTCAGTTTGCACTATGATGTTGATAACATATCTTCTCCTTCCAATACTTATTTTATCTCTTCAATCAGATATATCTTTGTTCTGACATTCATTGCTTTTCTCAGCCACTTTTACTAATATGTGGCTATATCAAAATGCTTCTATGTTCTGTATATGAGATCCTTAATATTCTCTTACTACATTTTAGGGTTTAGATCACATCTTATATAGAAAAAAAGATAACTTCCTAGATCAAGATCAACAATCTAGATTCTCTACTTATGTTGCTTAAGCATTCCCTAAATTTGATTGGCTACATAGATTACATAGGGATTAATAATTACAAATATAAGGCATAATTACCTCTGCGATTTCCTCAATAATCATTAACCATTGTATACATGTTGGCCAAAATAGTTTACCTAAGTGTTTGTGCCATTACAAACACATATGTCAAATCTGGCTTGCTTGGCATATGAAGTTTCTAACACTCAACATAAATTGCTCTTCATATACTGGTGCTTGACACTGACACTTCTATAAAACTTGGCATAAATTTATCAGCTATTACTGAAGTACTCGGTGAGCTCTAACTTTCTCAGTGGTAACTACTACTAGGTAATTGTACAAGATACAAGTCTAGACTTAACTTGGCCTTTTCTAGATGGCTCGACCGCACTAATGATCGACCAACATTGCCTAGAAAATGACTAAGTGTAAGACACTAATAAAATAAAAAAATTAGGGATCAACAGATAGTCCTTGTCATTTCCTTAATGTAACCAATTTGTACATATCTCATACTAGGCTTTTGTATATAGTTTGTGTTCTATCTAGGGGCATATTCCTTGTATTGCTCAAATTTGAATTTGAATTGGGGGAAAGTCCCCGAACATGGTGGGTCTATGGATTACTCACTTTATTGGATTGGAGATAACAATGTATAAATACTCAAAGACCTAAAAAAAATCCTAAAAATCACATAATGACCTAAATAAATCCTTAAAATCACATAAAGACCTAAAAAGTTCAAAAAAATTTGAATACGAAGATGCAATTTTTTTAAAAAATCAAATATGAAGCTTAAAAAAAATCTGAAAATTAGATATTATCTTAAAATAAGACCATAAAAATCATATATGATGCTAAAAAAATCACTAAAAATACCAACCTTTCAATACCAAAATATCAAATAAAACACTAATAGAAAGTAACAATAAGATCAAAATGACTATTGCCTCACATTTTTTTGTAATTTTTTTATCTTTTATTAATTTTATTTTTTGGTCATGTTATTGTGCTACTCAATGATATTACTAAGTTATTAGAGTACCCAGGATGGTTCATGATCTTTTTGTGTAGACATTCTCATGAAATTATGGGCATATCCTCCATATGCTTCAAGATGGATAAGACCATTCTCTATCTACATTGTATCTTTTTTTATAGAAAAGGATCACATTACCACTCTGGCCCTTTATGCCATGATGCACCACATCCATTTTTATATATCAAATATAAAATTATTATGACATAAATTTACTTTAATAAAGAAACTTTCATATCTTAGTAACACTCCTCCATTTAATTTCCTCGTTCTACTAACACTTCTTCACTCAGTCCTCACAGTCACCTTGGTCTAGTACTCTGGTACACACAAAAAATGTGCATCCTGCATTCATGCATTCAAAAAATAGAAAAATAGAAAAAAATTATTGCATCCAAGACATATATGTATATATTTCATTTTGTGAAAGCAATAAAGTACAAAAATATTACATTCATGGTATATATGTATATACTGCAAATAAAAGAGCTATTGCATCATATAAACATCATCACGTGAAAAGTAAAAGAATATTTATAAGCATACATCTCATAGTATAGATGCATATCATATATATCTCAAAAAGTATTAGAGTACAAAAATTAGGGTGTCTGTATAAACTAAGGCCCAGAGGCTCAATATAATATATAGCATGTCTATCGGAAAATGTCCCTCTGCATAAAAGGGAGTCTTATGTCAAATGAAGCCCCTCTATTTTGATGTACTTTCACCTCTACTCCAGGTAGCCCCCTCAGTCCTACCACTCCCTCCTTGCTCAATGTCCTCTAGGACTATGATCTGATAGAAGAATGCCTGAAGCTCAATGCCCACTACTCTCATGGTACATCTATCCTGTACATATCTTTCCTTTATGATATCTCTACTCAAGCATCCCCTAGCATCCATTCTACCTCTCGTACACCTATATTTGCAATACAACCGATGAATGCTCATGCCTCATTTACTTCTCTTTTCACTATGGACAAAGCTATATCTTGAGAGGCTATCATTGTGTTCCTCTTGAATGTCAAACTGTCAAACTATTTCATTAGCATTGATCTCTTTGTATCCCGTGATACCCAATCTGTATCTCTATTGTCTATCTGGAAAATAAAATCTACAATATATTCTCTCTGCTACCATTCTACCTCATCACTTATAGCTATATATAGAATCTGTATGTCCTTGGGAGCTTGTCTATCTTGATCATCTAGTGGAGCCTCCCTGTCCTCCTCCACCTGCATAGGTATAACATATGGACCACCTGTTGATCCCTAAGTTTTATTGTCTATTAGTGTCTAGCACTTGTTCATTTTCTACACAATGTTGGTCGGTCATCACTACAACCGAGCCATCTTTTAAAGGCCAAGTTATGTTTAAACTTGTATTTTGTATAGTTACCAAGCAGTAGTTACTGTCAAGCAAGTCGGTGGTCAACAAGTACTTCAGTAGTCGTCAAGCAGTTTATGCTGAGTTGTATATAAGAGTCAGTGTCGAGCACCAATATATGAAGGAGGATAATTTTTGAGCATCAAAGACTTCATATGCAGAGCAAGCCAATTTTTACATATGTGTTTGTAATGGCACAAACACCTAGGTAAACTATTTTGGCCGACTTCTATGCATGATTTAAGGATTGTTGAGTTAATCAAGGAGATGATTATGTTTTGTAATTATTATTTTTAATCCCTATGCAAGCCATGCAACCTATCAAAAAAAGGAAATGCTTAAGCAGCATAAGTAGAGAATCTAGATCATTGATCTTGATCTAGGAGATTGTTAAGATGTTTATATAAGATGAGATGTAAATGTATGTACGCAAGGAAGGATATATCATGTAGATAGAATAGAGAAGTGTTTTGATAATCAAATACAGAGATCAAGAAGAGTGACTGAGCAAACAAGTGAAGGATAAAACACAGATACATTTGATTTTGAGATCAGATAAGTAGTGGAAAGAGAAGATTTGTTATTAGTATTTTTAGTGCGAACCAAAGGATCGGGTATTGATACATTTTAGCATGTGAATTAGGGTAAATCTCTTAACATATTATTCCTAACAGGCTTTCATAAATCTCTTAACTGAGTTCTTACTTAGTTGTAAGTTTCAAATCCTTTAATCAAGATAGATTGTAAGCTCTTAACATGGAAGACCCCTCACAAGGCAGATCTTGATCAAACATTATAGCCCTAACAAGCAAACTTTATACTACAGTAGTGAAGATTTTTGGCTATCATCCCCACCCTAGTTTAACCTTTCAAGAGTTTCTGGGTAACCAAAATTTATTTGTTATGTGTTTCATTTGATCGATGAAGTTAGAATGGTAGATCTATTTCAGTATTGAAATTTATGTTTTTGATATATATGTGGAGTTAGTTTTAAAGTACCAAAGGTTGAAGATATCTGATTCACCCCCCTCTCAGTATCTCACTTTCCCATATTAGATTTCTAACAATTGGTATTAGAGCCTTGGTCTCTTAAAGAAGTATAATCACTTGAGAGTTAAGGCCTTGGTGATGGAGGTCTATAAGTTGGGAAAGATCATAGAGAATTAGAAGATTGACATTCATCTTTCATTACACTAGCTTGAAGCAGCCAGAGGAGAATTGAAGAAATCCTTAAGCAGAAGGAAAGAATTGGCAATTCAATTGAATGACACATAATATCAAGAAGAGGACACTAAAGGTATATTTGACAATGGAAACTCTACTAAAAGTGATGCAGCTATAGAAGATCTATTAGAAAGAAATAACATATTAAATGAAGATGTCAGAAGTTTGAAGAGAGAAAATAAAACGCAATCAGTAAGACTATGTGAAGTAACTTAACAGAAAAAGAAGGCTAAGGAAGACAAGACAATGGAAGAAGAAGAAAAAAGACAAATGGCTATAAGACTTGATGAAAGGACATGTGATATATAGAAACTGAAAAATAGTCAATTAGATCTGGTAAATCAACTATTACTTGCAAATCAAGATTTGAGCAGGAAATATATGGAAATTAAAATTCTGAGATCAAAAAATAGTCAACTCAAGAATGAATTGAGATCTGAAAAAGAACTTCATGAAAATATGAACAAGCCAAATGAAGCTATGATATACTTTGAAGAACTATTGAGGTGACCAAGAAGATCTGGTGACACTTCTGGAGTTGGACATGATGAGCACCTATCATCCACTGAAGGAGAATCATCAAATAATGGTGAACAGAGGAATGAAAAGTCAAAGAACAACAAACCTACATGCCATCATTGTGGAAAGCCATGATACACATAAAACATCTACAGAAGCAAGAATGGTAAGTCCAATCCTAAACCAAAATTCAATGGAAATTGTTTTAAATGTAAGAAGCATGTACATCGGGCACATGAAGGTAGGTAAAAGGTTAGTAATCCACCTACTACACCTAGATTTCATGGAAATTGTTAAAACTGTCAAAAATATGGTCATAGAGCATAACAATGTAGATGGAAAATGCTAAGTGGATATCTAATAAGAAAAATAAAGAACCTAGGAAAGGCAACACATTAAATTGGGATTACAATAAATGGTATAGTTGTCATTATTATGGAGAATATGGTCATATTGGAGCAAACTATGTGAAGACACATTTTAGAGGTAAATATATGAGTTGGATGAGTGGAAGCTTGGTCTGTTACAAATGAAACAAGCTTTCTAACATAAAAAGAGACTGGAAAGCACAAGCACCGAGTAATGAACAATTCCAAAGAAATGGGATTGTTGAACATGTTACAAGTAGTGGTTGTCGTTGCACCAAAAGATTGATCTGTTAATGCCTGATACAATGACTAGACTTATAGAAGACACAGGAGGTGGTTAAGCCATGTCACAAATCCCGAGGGGAGCACTGACCATTTTTCCAACAATCTCCCCCTCAGCATTACCCAAGGGGATTCGAACCTATGACCAAGCTTTGATACCACTTGTTACAAGTAGTGGTTTCTGTTGCACCAAAAGATCGATCTGTTAATGCCCGATACAACCACTAGGCTTATAGAAGAGATAGGAGGCGATTAAGCCATGTCACAAATCCTGAGGGGAGCATTGACCATTTTTCCAATCGAACAAATAAGGGATTAGATGAACAATACATGGAGAAAGAAATAGGTAGCACACAATAGTGAATCCAGTGAACCTAAGGTTACCCAATCTAATGGATCAGATGATCACACCACTTCTGACTAAGAAAAGAAGGTATGTAAGGAACTTAATTTTCTCATATCACATTTTACACCAGCTCCTGACATTTGATATGTTAAAGTCCATATATGCATGAATTAAGATGCATTAGGACAAATTTGAGAAAAGAGTTATATTGCACATTTGATGTTGAGCATAAGTATTTAATTCTATAGTGTTGAGTCACTCAGTGTGTGCCAAGCTCCTATAATATCCAAGATATCATATGTACGGAGCTGAACTAAATGGTAGTATTGATCGAGTCATGGTTTCAACCGAATATGAACTGAGTTGTCGTGTGAAGGCTGAGACAACTGTATTCACCTAAAAAGTGTATGGGTCATTTAATGAAGCACTAAAAGTTATAGTTTTATCCTATAAAGTGGAAAATTACCATTCAGTCTCATTTCACCCAGTGATTTGAGAATTTTCAGAATGATTTCTAATTTACTGAGAAGATTAATTTGTGCTAAGTTAAGTTTGTGAAGATCTTTACAGCATTTCGTCAACAAACATCATGAAGGACTGATTGAAACAAGGTATTATCGAGATACCTAAACTTATAATTTGAACCCTAAATTTGGAAACATGGAATCTACCTCATCTACACTAGTTAGGAAACAAGGGAAAGAAGTTTTGAATGTCAAACTTGTAAGGATTGATGCATGTAAGCTATTGAAATTCCAAGTCTTTCCAGAAAGCATGGTGAAGGAAGATCTCACATGAACCATGTCATCGATTCAGCTGAGGGTTTTGATGATACACGATGTGAGCGCATGTGACATGTGTAAAATTGGAGAGATTGGTGATTATGAGCTGATGGAGGCTTACAAAAAGTTATGTATCCATGGAGTGTTGAAGGCAGAACATCAACATGTTGCCGATAAAGGGTTAGTACGAGCCCTAAATTTTTTATATAATTTTAAAGTTGAATGGATTAAGATCGTATTGAGTAGAGTTCATGACATGAACATATGGTTGGAGAATGGGTGGGTCAATATCACTAAGGATATGATTCACTAATTCAGTGGTTATCCCAGTCTTATCGGGAAGAAAACAATGAGATGCGAGAGTAAAGCAATAATTCAAACAAACACATGAAGTATAGAATAAGAGAGGAATGACAATATCCATAATGACAAATCTGGAGACAAATTTTGTAGTGAGATTTATTGCTCATTAATTTTATCAGTCAAGCAGGTTAGATAGTATTCCTTGCATTTCAGTTGATCAAGCATGGAAGATGGTAAAGAAAGATCATACTTATGATCTTGCCGAGCTCCAGTTGATCGAACTTGATGAGAAGCTAACATAAATTAGAAAGGCTAATAATTCTATATGTAAGTTTGGTTGCCTAATCATTTGTTTATTCTTCTATGTGCAAAATAGTTTTCCTACAATAGGAGATGTTGTAAGGAGTAAAGACCGACTAGCAACCTAGAAAGTCAATGAGTTTATTGAGCAGTTAGGAAATAATTTTGATAGCATTATGGAAAGATACTTTGTTGAATTCAAGAAAAAGATGAGGAAAAGAAGTAGAATTCTTGTATCACTAGTAGATAAGCACTACAATGACATATGGTTTCTAGTGGATAAAGACCATAGTTATGTTCAGGTTATTACATTGAGGGTAGCATGACTAAGGCCATAACCTTATGATGTGAATGTAGATGAGACATCAGCAACAATAATCTCTTTACTAGTAGAGGAGATTGATAGGAAAGATAAATCTTTTGGAAACTATGAAGAATAAAAGTCCAAAATAACCATGGGGTTAAAGTATAGAACCATGGAAAGAAAAAGAAAGAAAATAGTCAAGAACCTAGAAAAGATGCTAGGAGAAGGTGAAGAGTAAAATGCACCTCTTGAAATAACACAAGGTCTAGGAGAAATTAAATCTAGTGAGTCTGAAGGAAGTGATGAGGAGGAAACTCAAATTCAAAGGAAGGGCAAGGAGGTATTAGTTACAGAGCCTAATAAGAAGAAGGTACAAAAAAAAAATCCCACTACTCATGCAAAACTTAGATCGAGAACCAAGGAAGCTTCAACTACCACAACTATCTAGCCTCAAAGAAAACCATTAGAAAAGAAAACCAAAGGGGAAGGGTCAGGTAAAAGAAAATAAGTTTAAACAAAATTTGTATTGAGTCATCCTAGGAAGAAAACAAGAAGGAAATTAGTATTGGAGAAGGATGATGATAATGAAAATATAGACATAGATAACAATACAAATTTGAAAGTGGCATCACATAGACTTCTAATTATTATGGATGAAATATGCCACAATATCAAAATAGCTGCCAAATTAGGAGGTTTCAAGCATATCGAATTTGAAAAATTAAGTAACGATGACAAAGAGAAAGTTGAAGAGGCTATTTTAGAAATGATATGCCATTTTAAGATGACAACTCTACAGATTGAGAATCTAATCCCCGAAGAACTTTATAACAGAATTGATCAGAAATGGAAATATGCCATCATGATAGAAAAAAAGATAAAGGAAGGCACCTTAGCTCAGATCATGCCTGGCTTAACACCAAATCAAATAAAGGTGTATATGGAGAAATATAAAAACACAAGGTTGGAGAAGTTGTTGAGAAAAGAAAAAGTTTGTGAAAAAACATTTTTGGACTATTAATTGATAACAATGCACAACAAGCTGAAGGAACATCCAGCCAAGTAGAACTATATAATAAAACATAAATGAGCCTCAGAATCTAGAGATAGAGGAAAGACAGATGGTAGAAGTGAGTGGATCATAGGATGTGATCACTATTGAGGACATACCAGAAGATACACAAGTTAATAAGAACGCATTGAGTGAGGAAGAAATAAAGAGCCAAATACTTGTCAAGGCATCCTCAGATCCTTCTTTATCGAGTATGAATCCCATTATAATTTAGGTACATGAATATCCAATAATTAAGGGTATATGAATTGTGGAAAATAAATCTAAAAGCCCCAAAATGGTCATAGTTGAACCACAAGTCTTACAAAGTACTAGTGTCGAGAAATAGGACAAGCCAACAATACAACAAATAGTGCACCTGTCGAGGAAGGTAATAAAGGACAAGAAGAGGAGAACATAAAAGATCAAAAAGAAACATATACAAAAGTGGTCATAGGACCTCATATAGTGGAAGAGAAGAAGACTAAAGAGCATCCAGAGTCCAAGGAGAAAGAGGCTATTCAAGCCTTAGTACATATGTCGAGTGACAATACCCAAAAGAAGAAAGTACATAATAAAAAGGAGAAGTCTCCTACCACTCAGGTAACATTTGATGATGTTATAATGTTCCTGAAGTGGGAAAATGATAACTTGACATATGAGCAGATGCAAATTTTGAAAGATATTTTGAAAAAGAAAAGCAAGCAAGAAGAATTAAGAAGAGAGCATCAACAGAAATAGGTACTACATGAAATCAAAGGTATATTTATAGAAGCCTTTGAAATGGATGATGTTAATGAAACCTCCACTATTTTGGAACAATTGGCTCAAAGTGTTAAGAAGGTGAATAGTGATGACAATGAAGAAAATGAGAAGCTTATGTAGTGGTCAGAAAGAAAGTTTGAGAGAAAGGTACTTGAAAGGGTCTCAACTGAGATAGTAGTAAAATAGGTAGAACTTTCTTCCTTAGTGAATAATTTAGAAGAGGTTGTACATAATATCTATTCTCTATATAAGAAGCTATGTGATGTAGAAACCTTCGCTAAGGAAAATCAAGACTTGATTGATAAACTACAACTAGACTTGAAGTCTACTAGTCATTCACTGAGCATGGATGCAAGCTCCTGCTCCATTCATTTCACAAGGTTATTTCATGCACAAGGGAGATTAGCCAATTTTATGGCTACTGATGGGAGAAAAAGAGACAAACTAATATCTATACAAACTATGTTAACACCTCATATGGAGGTTATGTAGAAAGAATTAGCGTCGAAAAAGGAGTTAATACAGAGAGATACTCATCTCTCTATTGCCGAGAGTTTAGTTGATCTAGTTGCCCAGCTAGAAATCTAGGTACATGTTTTGGAGTCTCTAAGGGCAGGATGGGACATTGCCTTAGAAATGATAATGTAGCTCCAAAAACCATTTTTGGATAAGTATTTTCTTACCCCTACACCCTAGCAGCTTCGAGTGACAAAAATAAGCGGGAAATAAAATGACTTATAAGGGAATGACCCGAGTAACACAAGGAGAAAGATACAAAAAGGTATGACATATTATTTTGTAATGTAAATATATATTCATTGTATGTCAAAGAGTCATGTATATATATATGTAGAATATTTTGAAGACTAAGTCAAAGTCTTAGGGGGAGTACTCAAACTACTAGTTACTATTTTGTAATGTAAGAGTCATGAAAAAGTGTTTTTTCCACTAATGTCAAGGGGGACATTGTTGATCCCTAAGTTTTGTTGTCTATTAGTGTCTATAACTTAGTCATTTTCTAGGAAATATTGGTCCTTCATCACTACGACCAAGCCATCTTCTAAAGGATGATTTATATTTAGACTTGCATTCTATATACTTACCGAGCAATAGTTACTATTGAGAAAGTCAGTGGTAACCAATTACTTCAGTAGTTATTGAGAAGTTTATGCCGAGTTGTATAGAAGATTTAGTGCAGAGCACCAGTATATGAATGATAATAATTGTCGAGCATTAGAGACTTTATATGTTGAGAAAGCCAATTTTGACATATGTGGTTGTAATGGCACAAACACCTAGGTAAACCGTTTTGGCCTAATTCTATGTGTGATTTAAGGATTGTTGAGTTAATCAAGGAGATGATTACATTTTGTAATTATTTTTTTCAATCCCTATGCAAGCCATGTAACCTATCAGAAATAGAGAATGCTTAAGCGGCATAAGTAGATAATCTAGATTTTTGATCTTGATCTAGGAGATGGTTAAGATGTTTATATAAGATGAGATGTAAACCCTAAAATGATGTATGTATGCAAGGAAGGAGGTCTCATGTACACAGAATAGAGAAGTGTTTTGATAATTAGATACATAGATTAGGTAGAGTGACCAAGCAAAGAAGTGAAGGACAAAACATAGCTACATTTAACTTTGACATCAGATAAGTAGTGGAAAGAGAAGATCTGTTATTAGTATTTTTAGTAAAAATCAAAGGATCGGGTATTGATACATTTTAGCAGGTGAATCATGGTAAATCTCTTAACAAACTAATCCTAACAGGCTTCGATAAATTTGTTAACCAAGGTCTTACTTAGTTGTAAGCTTCAAATCCATTAAACAAGGTAGATTGTATAAGTCTGTAAGCTCTTAACAGGGTAGAACCCTCATAGGTTAGATCATTAAGAGTGATGAAACTTTGTAGCCCTATCATGAAAATGTTATACTGTAGTAGTGAAGATTTATGGGTGTTATCGCCACCCAAGTTTTACCTTTCAAGGGTTTCTAGTTAACCAAAATTTACGTGTAATGTGTTTCATTTGATGGATGAAGTTATAATGGTAGATCTATTTCAGTATTGAAATTCATGTTTTTGATATGTATGTGGAGTTAGTTTTAAAGTAACAAAGATTGAAGATATCTGATTCACCCCCCTCATTATCTCACTTTCCCATATTAGATTTCAAACACCATCATCATCATCATCATCCTCATTGCTAGACTTAGTGTTGTCAACCTCCTCATCCTCCTCACCACTTTTTCCCTCATTCTCCTCATCCCCCTCATTATCCTCTGCACCATCATTTTTATCCTCTCCCTCATAATCTACTCTCAACACTCGTAATCTTGGTTCTAGCACATCTGGATCCATCAATGGAATAGGCCTATAGTGGGAAAACCACATATCATATGCTATTGTAGTCCATGTATTTATGAAATTTGTACCTACTCCTCACTCTCTTAGATGTATCTACTCAAACTCTGCATATGCTACCTACGGTCTAATCAATGCACCCCATGTCCTCACCTCACTCATCAAGTGTGCAAATAGTGTCATGCCTATCAGCACTCCCTGTCTCCCTCCAAACTACCTACACACTCTCTCTGGTAGCTAAACCTCAATGACCACATGACCTATAATCATGTGTCTAATCAAATACTTCTCACACCTGCATTAGGGCAAGTGATCTTTATCATCATCCCATATGGGGCAGTCTCTATATGGCGCTAAGTAAAATCTTTCAATGTATCCATAGCATGTCTAAAATACATTGCATATCCTAATGGCCCCTGCGCAAGTTCTCTAGCATATAAATATATGCATGGAATATCTGGAATTAAAACTTGGTTTGAAATAGGATAGTATACCACTATTTTCTCATAAGCCTAAATCTGCAACAATATAATACCACTGCTGATAGATAACCCTCCTCTATACCCTACCTAATGTAGATGATAGTATGTCATAGCCAAAAAATATGGACCCCAAGAAAACATTGTCTCACCCATCACCATCTACTTGAGAACTCTCCCCCAACCAATAAGGAATCCATTTCCCTATTGATGTGGCACTAGTAATCTCAAAATCATGTAGCATAGTACCATCACTAGTCTACTATGTTGTCAGGATAGTGTCATCCATTAGGTCTCATAATCTGTAATATATAGCTCCTCATTGTCACAATAAATCATCTAGTACAATGTTTTTCTCCCTGTTTTTGGGTTTTTACTCTACTAACTCACCATGTATAGGGGTCCTAAAGATGCGCCACACATCCTCCAAATTAATTTTAGCTTCTCGAGTCGATAGGTGAAATGAACTTGTCTCTGAGTTCCATTTATCTATAAATGCTATGATCAGACTCCTATATTCCCTAATCTCAAGCATATAGGTGATGTAATGTAGACCTAATATTGCTATGGTGTCTCTCTCATGTAGACTCAATCGATGTCATAACTCCAAGCACATTGGCTTGCTCTCTTATGTCCATAGTAGGGGAAGCTCCTCCTACATTTACCATGCAATTTGTGTCAGCTTTCTATTACTTACTATTACTACTAACCAAGTTTGACCAAGTTTGACCTACCTTTGACCTATGTTTGACCTAACCTAGGATTTTGACACAATTTTGACCATTTAGGAAGCCTCTGACACTCTTTTGAAATTATTTTGTAGTCTTCTTAACTAATTGTGCAACTTGGGAAACCAAGTGCAGTCACGACTGCAATTGACATGACAAGTGTAGCTAGGACTGCACTTGGGTGCGATTACTCTGCACTGGGGTGGGTTGACCCTCAAAACTTACCTGGGACCCTTGGTGGACCCACAATTTCTACCTTAACTACTTGGAAACATAAGCAAAACACTATAATCACCAAGAGGCATCAATGTACTCACCCATTGTCCTATGTACTCTAGTCATTGGTAACCCTGCACTCGTTCCCCGAGATATTTCTCCACTAGAAATTGATACATCCTCCTAGCTTTGAAGCTCCAATTCTTCTAAAAGTGAGAGTGAAAATGATGTCCAAACTCCTTTCCAAGCCTTTTTATAGTCCCTTTGTTGCCTAGATGGACATGCAACCCTTCCCTTTTGTATTGATGGCAATATATTTTTCACTCTAATCATCATAACTTTTGTATTTTGTCTCCATTTTTTGAACCATTCATTGTTATGGATCCATCCCATTGTTGTCGACAAATTGACCTATCACTTGTATTTTTTAGTTAATTTCACAAGGAGGTACCGATGTATACTATTGTTACCGATGCATGTTATATGCAATTTTTATTAGTATTATTTGATGCAATACTTTGAATCACATTGTATCAGTGAGGGGAAAAATGTAGATACTCAATAATGGTTCAAGACTACTACTCTATGTGTTAACAGTTTTGTATTACAATCGAAACATTGATATTTTCATTCTAATTATTCCTCTATTTTGTGCATATGGTTTTCAATCTATGTCAGTAGTGTGCCTCTCGTTAGAGATTGAATATTGAAAATTGTTCAATTGATTATTAACATTTCTTGCATTTTTCATCACAACCTTGATCTCTTTAGCTAAATCAATCAAGTTTTATTTATCATCAGAGATCATCTAAACATTGCTAAATCATACCAATGTCATCAAAGTCGATCCTAATCAATCTTAAACCATATCAAATCTTCCTAGTAAATCAATCCAAGATAGTCCTAATCCCTTCCTAATTAGTCCAAGATCATTTCAATCTTATTCAATCATCATTAAGTCAATTCTAGGGCATTGTCAAAGTTCATTAATGTCTTATCATTTTCATAGTTAATTCATTTAATGGCATTATCAAAGTTCATCAATTCTATTTCAAATCAACCTTATCAACCAATTTCATTCTCAAATCAATCTAAGGAATTATAAAATTTCATTGATGCCTTATCATCCTGATCCAAGTCAATTTGATAGCATTGGCAAAGTTCATCGATTCTATTTCAATTCATCAACATCAATCATTTTTATCACTATTTGAGCACATTGTCAAAGCTCATTAATGCATCGTAACCATCAAAATTGTTCCTAATCATCATCAAGATCATCGAATTGGATTTAGTTTCATGTCATCATTATCTAGCCAATGATCCACTAATTTATGCTCTTGGGGTAAATAACCCATAATATATCCCTTTTTCCTAATCATTTAATTAAACTAATTATACCTTTCCTATGTCTTCCACAATTAATTAGTTTTGAATTAATTATGTTGTCAACTTTTTGAATAATGAGATTTCTTAAATTCCTAAATTCCTAATTCCTAATTTGGAGGGAATAATGAGTTTTCAAAATTCAAAATTTAACTCTTACTAATTGTGCTCCATCTCCTACTAATTAGCTTCTTCATTTTTTCCACCTTTCCCTATCTATTTTCCCCCTAATTGTGTTTTCTAATTGCCTACTAATTTTCCTCCACTTTCTTCTTCCAAATGACCTATATTTGTGTATTTGATTTTGATTTTAATTCCAATCATGCATTCAATCATGTCATATAATTATGGTATTGTTCCAATTTTCACATCTCTTTCCATTTTAGCATTTTGGCTCTCAAACTCTATACATGGATCAATCTATTTTTCTTTAATATTTAACCACACTCCTAGTATTCTCATGATATCATTTTTCTTTCAAGTTGTTAGTGCATTTTAGTCATTGTCAAGAGAAACATCATGTGTACTTCAAAGGAGAAGAAATGAGAACATGGAGGTTACAATTGGAGAGGGGTTTATGTTGTTATTGTCTATGTTTTTAACTTCCTTTCAAATGGCTTTCATGATAGGATTAGATTAGGTTAGCATATGTTTTTGAGTTTATGGATACCTCATTCATGTTCTATAATGCCTTTTCCTTGTCTTACAAAACTAAATATCAAATCTTCACCCTTTCTATCTTCAAGAAAGATAAAATTCAGACATTGATAAGCATGTAATAAAAGCCCTCTTAGAAAAAAACACATAGAGCTATACAACAATACTAGACAATCCAAATACTAGGAACCACAAAATATGGAGAGAAAAAGGAACAAAGAAGACAAATAATAATAATGCTTTATATAAGCATCATGTTTGATCATCAAAACAAGGTTTATCAAGGTGAAAGAGGATAAAGAGATACTAACAAGATGAGAGAACTATTAAAGTATCTAATTGGTTTCACCATGTGCTAGGATTCTAAATTTTCCTTAGGGGAAAAAAAAATACAGATTAAGAGAGTTAAATGCAGCTAGACACAAAGTTATAAATCATTAATTTTTTTCCCTCAAATCCAAACTCATTGGCTAACAATTGCTATCCTAACTTAGTGCCAAGTTGGTTGTTCAAACTTATAGACAATGTGTTAGAAATAGGAAATACTGAGAGGGGGGGGTGAATCAGTATTTCACAAACTTTTACTTTTGCCCACTTATGGATATAATAGATTACTTTAGTGCATACAAAGATTATCAAGCTAATTAACAAACATAGCAGTAAATAGAAAGAACTCATAACACATGATATGTTCTCAAGGAAACCCTGGCCAAGGGAAAACCCCGGTGGGGATGGTACCCACAAAGATCACTAATCAAAAGTATCTTGTTAGGGATATTGGACCCTGTTAAGAGTCTGTTTACAATGTATAGTAGATTTGTCTTGGTTAAAGGACTTTAGGCCTTGTTAGAAGCCTTAACCCTGTTAGGAGTTAGATTACAAAACCTGATCACCAGCTGAGCTCACTGCCCAAACAGGTAATACAAAATGTTTCTAACTATAATATGGTACTGCTTACAACTTCACATCAATAGCCTTTGCTACTATCACAATATACAACTTTCACAAGTTATCCTTTTCTTTCTTTTCACAAAAAACATCATACTCATTACATTTCAAGTATGCCTAATATATGAGTTATTAGAGCTAATAAATTCATATGGTCGGCTTCCAAAATATTTATCCAAGGGTAAACATCTAGGATGTCATCCCTTCATAATGTTAAGTCATTATTTTAACAAGAAAAATAATCCCTTAACTCTTTCGCTAATACTGTCTCCAAAAATGTTCTGTCTGCAAAACTATCTTCGGTAAACTTTGAATAACTTCATCCGTACTACTCCAAAATTTATGCGCACTCAGATGGGGTATCCTCATAGTCTATAGAAGCTTTAGTTAACTGTGCAAACAAAAATATTGTTCCAGTGGACGTCGCCAACTAAATCTTCATCGGATGCTCTGTCAGGATCACTGTATCCATACTTAGACAATTTCTTCCTTCAACTTGCCATACTTGCATTCCAGATTCTACGTTCTCAATAGAGATCATATGTTTCCATAATGACAACATCTATTCATCCACATTAGCCAAATTGCCAACAATGTCCCCCTTTGTCATTGGTGGCAACATATGGGAAAATTGGCTAAGTGTGCAAACAAAACTTCAAAACACTTACACAAAATTGTGGCCAAATGTTATACAAAACATGTACAATATTATACTCCATAGAATAGCTCCCCCTATGAGTATCCTTCTTCAACATATTATCAATTTTCTGCTATCTCTCCCTCTTTGACAACAATGACAAAGATAGGGTGTACAAAAATTTCAAAAAAAACTTGATACCTTGTTGTCAGCTATTGCAAAGCCGGTAGGCTTGCAACATAGTCGCCAAACTCTGACTTCCATGTTTCAAAATATTTCTCCCATATCTTCTTGATGGATTCAGCAACATTGAGTAAAGTACTCAATCTGTATGCTGCTATCTGACAAGCTTGCAGGGAATTAAAGCTAAACTTCTGAAAAGATGTCTTTGCCAAAAGACACTCCTCAATTTGGTCTTCAACAATTGAGGTCTTGATTGAGACATGCTCTCTCAAGATTTTAATCCTGATCATCTTTCTATTCTTCTCCTCTGCTAACATTCTGATTTCATCATTTAACTTCCTTATATTCTCCTCCACAGAACTTATCTTTACATTAGGGCTTGTCAAGGTGTTTGTCTCAGCTGTAATTGCATCTATCTTCTCTCTGATCTTCTTATCTTCTCCAACTATTAGGATTTCCAATTTTGTGCATTGTATATACAAACTCTTTCCAGTCTCAAAATGTTTCCTCAAATTCTTTATACATACATCCAAACTACCAATATCATTTCGAATATTTACACTTATATTTTGTTGCATTTCTACTTCATAAGCTTCCTGAACTTTTATTCTAGTAATATCCTTCAAGTTAGAAAATTCAGAGTCAAAAGAGTTCATTACCATTTTAGCTTTCTCAAGTGGATCTAAGTCAAATACCTTAGTGTTGATCACACTCTCAAGTTTCTTTGTCAAAACTCTAACTTTGCCTTCAAGGTCCTTCACCTTCTTATTCTTTCCAATAATTTTATTAAGAGATGTGATGAACTCAAGTTGATCATCATCTTCAACCTCTTTTCCAAGGTCTTCAAAAATTGAACCAATTTGTCTCTTCTTACTGTCAGGTGTGCTAATGTCTTCAACTGGTATAGAAGGTGCACTAGAGGTAGTGGCCTCTGTCAAAATTTGTTTACCTTTAACTGTCTACTCTGATGGAACTAATTCTGATACAGCTGGTGCTTCCTCTACCTCTGTATCCTTTTTTGATTTTGTAACCTTCTCTTTCTCTCCTAAAGCCAAATTGTCAACAATGTTTCCTAGATCACAAAACACTGCATCATCTGACTCTAGTGTCACTTTGGTGCCTTCAATGTCCATTGATTCTTTGCTAATATTGATATGTGAAGAAGATGGGACTTCTTCAATACCAACTTCCTCTGCATGTTGTTCCTCTGATTGCTTCTGCTGAGTTTCTGATTCAACATGCTTTCCTGCAACTATATCTACAAGAACTTGCATTACTGCTTTCTCAGTCTCTTTCTGTACTTCCTCCTTTTTGCCTCCCATTATAAGAATTGTTCTTCTCTTAGTTCTCAATAAAGTTCCAAGAGGCTTCAAGATTCTCTTCAAATGATCTTCATCCTCAACTTCACAGAACTGTCTGATTACATGTTCTCTCATCTTTGTGTCCTCTTCTTGTGCTCTCTATTTTCTATTCACAAGTCTGTTATACAAATCTTCTAGGATCTTACCATGAATAGTGCTAAATTTCTTGTCTATCAAAATCATATGTGTAATCATTGCATTTTCAAAATTTAATCTGTCAAATGATCCATATAGATCATAGTATTTGTTTATCTTAGTGAAGTCTCCATGCTACAATATATCTTCATTAACTCTTTCAATTCTTGGTTTCCAAGTTTTCTTCTTGACTGAAACTTCATCATCATCTTTAATTTCTGCTACTTTTCTAGGTATAGGTGGTACAATCACTTTCTGTCTCTTGCTGGGTCGTATTGCACTCTCTTTTACTCTTTTGCTAGGAATAGGAGAAAAGGATTTTTTCCTTTCAAATTTTTCAGGTTCTTCAACTTTTACCTTTACTGCAATAGGATCAACAAGGTCTGCACTAGATGCCATAGGTGGAACTACAAGATTTTGACTTTTCTTTAAGGCTTCTGCAGTCTTCTTAGCTATGTCAAACTCATGACTTGACATACCTGATTCTTTCAGTATTTTCTTTATAGTTGATTCAACTCTCCTACTAGATTGCTCCTTTTCTTTCGAACTTATTGCAGAGTTGAAATTCTCTTCATAGGTTCCAAACCTATTTGCATGACCATCCAACTCACACTTTAATACTCTATTCACATATCCTACTATTTCAGCTTCAGATACTTCATAGCCAAGAGGGTCTATGAATTCCATTCTAGGCTCAACTGCTTCAATGTAGGTGAAATTAGTGTCTACCATAAAACAAATGTCATCTTTATGCTTTTCAACTAAGGATTGAGGAATCCTTGATTTGTTCTTAACAATATTCTGAAAAGTCTTCAATACAAGCTTCACACTGTCATTGACTTTATCAATTAGGTGCTTCATGTAGACTGAGTTTATTCTTTCCATTGTGTTCACATTGTCACTCTAGTCAACTGTGTAAGGAAATCTTCTCAAAATGTGGAAAAACATATAGGTTATTAGAGATGAAAACCTAAACTATGTGTACTTAGCCTTCTTAATCTTTTCCAAGTTCTCAAACAACTGAATTCTTAGAATTTCACATAGGTTTACTTGTTTCTTCTCAATACACATAAGATAAGCTACATGAACGATTCTTGCAGCCATGTCATATTCCCTTGAACTACCACAAAATTTAGTTGTTAGGATCTTGCAAAGGTACCTAACATCATCTTGCTTAATCTTACTTATCACAATTCCTCTACCATTATAACTAGATCCAGTGTTGTCTAAGAAAATCTTTCTCATGTTCTTTTCATTCAGTGGAATCTCTCCAAATTTTGATAATCCAGTAACATCATGAATTAGGTCAGTAGTTATATCAATAACTCTATCCTCCATCCAGAATTTCCCATTGTGGATTCTACTTAAAATGATCTTGGTACATTCCTCATCATCAAATTCATACTTCATGGAATAATTGATAATTTCATTGTTCTCTAGGTGCCCATAAGCTGGTTTAACTTACATGTCTTGATTATACAATTTCCTGTAATCATCATTAAAATTTGCATCTCCCAAGGTTTCAAACTTGCAACCTAAATATCCTTTAACATTCTCAATGTGTAATACTCCATCTGGTACAAATGATAGTGCTAGTCTATCATCAATTTCAGCTAGTTCTACTAGTTCTTTCTTAATCTTAGGTCTATTCTTATCCTTAACATTATGAACCATAGAAATATCCATCTTATCAATTGATTAAAGATCAAAAAATACCTCAACTTTGCAAATCTAGGGTTTCGGTATGATCAGTGCTACAAACTGCTGCCAAACTTCTTCAAATCATCCTCTACTCACTTTTTCTTCTTTCAAATCTCTTTTCAATCACTCTTAAATTGAAATAACTTTGATTTCAACCTAATAACACTTCACATTAACTCGATCTGACATCACATTCATTCATTTTTCCGCCAAAACCTCAAAAAGTTGATTCTACAAACCTGCAACCATAAAAATTTTTGCGGCCTCGCAAAACACAATATTTTCTTTTGCACACTTAACCATAGCATTAGTACAACATAATAAACCTATATCTAACTACGTAAAACTTAACTCATTCAAATTCCTAATCTACACTAATCCTAATTCCTAAACTATAGAAACTTACATAATTTAAGTACTTAAAGAAGGTTCAGGTAAAGATTCATCCTTACCATCAGATACATTACCTTCCTAACTACTTTCAGTGCTGAATATACCTCCTTGATCTGTGCCTTTATCAAAATTTACTTCATCTTTATTTCTATAGCAACCTTTCTCTTTGTTTCCTGCATTTTCATTCCTTCTTGCATTGTTCCTAGGGTTAGGGTTATGATGATAACCTCCATTGTTCATTCTGAAAACTCTTGCTGAGTTTCCAAACTTGTTGCATATCTGACAAATGATTCCATTGTTTCCAAATCTCTATCCTTGCTGGTTAATCTGTGACCTGCAATTTCTAGCAATATGTCCTACTTTGTTGCATCTAAAACATACTACCAATTTTCTTTTATTCATTTCTTCAATAGATCTCTTATCTGCATTGTTAGTATTCCCAATCATTCTATTATCATAATTATTCAAAATTACTTTAGGTCTTCTACAATCATTAGCTCTATGTCCTAAACCATGACAATTATAACAATGTCCATTAAGAGGTTTAAATTGCTTACCTGTGCAATCTCTCTTCATGTGCCCAATAGTATTACAAGAAAAACATCTACCTTTGAATTCTCTTTGCATACCTTTAGATGATTCTTCCTATTTTGATTCTTCTTGCTTTGATTCTTCTTTCTCTCTAGGTGGTTCTTCTTTAGGTGAATCTTCCAATGTGTTCTCATCTAGCTTCATTTCCTCCATACTTTCAAATGTCTTCAAATCTGGCTTCTTACTTTCATGATTTGTTCTAAACATACTAAATCCAAATCCAGTCTTATCAAAGAATGGTTCTCCAAAAGAAATTTGTTTTTCAGTCCTATCACCATTAGAATATAGCCTTTCAAGTTGTTGTTTAGATTGATTCAATTCACCTTTCACAATTTTATTATACTTCTCAAGCTCTGCATACTGCACTTTTACTTTTTTAGATTCGGATATTACCTTTTCAAGTCTTGATCTCAGATCTTCATTCTCAATTTTCAATTTTTCATTATCAGATCTCAAATTTCCATCTTTCATACTAAGCTTCAGATTTACTATCTTCAGTTCATGCTTAAGGATCTCATTTTCTTTTTCTAATTCATCATAATCTTCAACAAGAATATCAGATTCCTTTTCAGATTTCAGATCTTCAATCTTCCCTTTTAATTTGTCAATAACATTCTTTACATCTTCATACTTTCTTCTTAAGGACTTTCTTTCATCAGTAAGCATATCAATCTATTCAAGAGCTTCTTTAAGAATCTTCTGAAGTTGATCCATATCCATAGAGATTTTACTCAAGCTGCTGAGCTTTCCTTGAATGTTCCTTCTCCGAGTAACTATGCTCCGATACCAATTGTTAGAAATAGGAAATACTGAGAGGGCGGGGTGAATCAGTATTTCACAAACTTTTACTTTTGCCCACTTATGGATATAATAGATTACTTTAGTGCATACAAAGATTATCAAGCTAATTAATAGACATAGTAGTAAATGGAAAGAACCCATAACACATGATATGTTCTCGAGGAAACCCTGGCCAAGGGAAAACCCCAGTGGGGATGGTACCCACAAAGATCACTAATCAAAAGTATCTTGTTAGGGATATTGGACCCTATTAAGAGTCTGTTTACAATGTATAGTAGATTTGTCCCAGTTAAAGGACTTTAGGCCTTGTTAGAAGCCTTAACCCTGTTAGGAGTTAGATTACAAAACCTGATCACCAGCTGAGCTCACTGCCCAAATAGGTAATAAAAAATGTTTCTAACTATAATATGGTATTGCTTACAACTTTGCATCAATAGTCTTTGCTGCTATCACAATATACAACTTTCACAAGTTATCCTTTTCTTTCTTTTCACAAAAAATATCATACTCATTACATTTCAAGTATGCCTAATATATGAGTTATTAGAGCCAATAACTTCATATGGTCGGCTTCCAAAATCTTTATCCAAGAGTAAACAACTAGGATGTCATCCCTTCATAATGTTAAGTCATTATTTTGACAAGAAAAATAATCCCTTAACTCTTTCGCTAATACTATCTCCAAAACTATTCTGTCTGCAAAACTATCTTCGGTAAACTTTGAATAACTTCATCCGTACTGCTCCAAACTTTATACGCACTAAGATGGGGTATCCTCATACTCTTTAGAAGCTTAAATTAATTGTGCAAACAAAAATATTGCTCCAGTGGACGTCGCCAACTAAATCTTCATCGGATGCTCTGTCAGGATCACTGTATCCATACTTAGACAATTTCTTCCTTCAACTTGCCATACTTGCATTCCAGATTCTCCGCTCTCAATAGAGATCATATGTTTCCATAATGACAACATCTATGCATCCACATTAGCCAAATTTCCAACACAATGAGCAATAATTTTCCCCTAAAAAAGAAGAGACAATAGCAAAAAAATTATTAGGCAAGAGAAATTGATAAACATTGCTTGTATGTTTTCATTGATTGCAACTATATTTATTTCATTTGGTATTCTAACATATTTGGTGTATACTAAAGGATTAGATGATGATCAACTAGTTATGGATAATCAAGAAGCACTATACAGGCTCAAATATATGACCAGTATGGATATGTTCAGATTGAATTTTGAGTAGAACATGATAGAAGGTTGGTTGGAGTATATTCTTTGACATCCTATGATCATAAAATCTGATGTAATATTTTGATGATTTGAGGATCAGGTAGGCAAAGGACTATCAGAGACAAATTTAGATAATAGATGGATGGATTAGCAATCATGTTGGATCAATGATCTAATCGGTTTGGTCGTATGTTTGGACTAAGATGACATGATGCACATTATCTACAATTTGGTTTAGGTTAGCATGAAGATTTTATTGGTGTTTTTCTCAAGTACATACATGTTACACCATTTGTTGTTGGAGATGAAAATGGACCTATTATATTCTAGTAATAGGTATATAAGATAAATCTTGTGTATTGATTTTGTTGTCATTTTATGATGCAATGGTTAGAGGTTATTGTGCGAAGGTGTGAGATGTTATGTATCCAATTGTAGAGGTTAAATTGATGTTTATTTGATGTACTTACATGGAACTGCATAGGCATATGTGATGCTATTCTCAGTTCAACATTTTGGATTGTATTCTAAACTCTTTTATAAGTCGTGAGCTTTGTAAGGGTTGTAGCCAAATTCTTATTTGAGTATTTTCTGCTAGGAAGAGTGATTTTTCATTTTTAACTCACCCTTAACTAGGTTATCTATATTTCTATAGAGATATTTAGGTGGTTCCATCTCCACCATGGTTTTTTATTTAACCAGGTTTCCGCCAAAAATTCATGATGCCATGAGTATTTGGATGTTTTCTTTATTTTGTTTTATTTAATTTTCATTTCTATTGGTTTATGATTTTGCAATTAGTTAATTAAAGTAATTAATAACCGAACACTGATTCACCCCCCGCCCCCCTTCCTAGTGCTCCTTAATACCAACCATTGGTATTAGAATCTAGTGCCTTGGAAGAAGTCTAATAGCTTGAGGAAGGTCCTAATTGGTGAGTTATCAAGTTCTAGCAATGTTCAAACATAGATCCTAAGTACACTTGAGGATGTTCACAAAGAAAATGTTGAGAACTTTGAACTGAAAGAAAAGTTTAAAGAATTTGAGAGTTTTATAGAAGGCGTGAATGAACAATTGAACAAATACAGATACAAGAGGAAATAACTTATTTATTAGTTATAGTTGACAACTGATTTTGACGATTCAGAATATCTAAAATAAAAATTAGAACATGATCATCTTGTTAAATAGAGAGATAATCTAAAGCATGAAAGAGAATCCATGGTGACTATAGTGACCAAGAAAGTTTAAACAAGGCAAAATATTGAAAAATCCTTTAAAGATAAATTTGAAGAATTTCACAAACTAAATTATGAGATGGATCATTATAGCATGACCTTGAGGAGTCGAGATATAATGAAATTTTTTTTTGAAGGGTAGATGAAATTGTGAGGAAAGAATTTGCACTAGCCAATAAATTCAAATAAAATTCAAATCTAGTTTGGTGAAGCTTGGTGAGAAGCTTGAGAGAGAAAGAACAGTTGGAGACAATCATGATTTAGCCTTTGCAAAAGGAGAAAGTTCTGGCTCAGGAGGATAGAAAAATTCATTAGAAAATCATATATAGACAACCCAAAGGACAAACTTGTGAGATAACCAAATTTCAATGGCAAATGATTTACATGTAAAGAAAAAGAATGCATAAGGAAATAAAATGTTTTATCATTTTCTAGTTATTATCACACTTGCAACAACTATGGACACAAATCAAGTGAGTGCGAAGAAAAGATAAGGAAAGGAAATTTTACTTTCTAAAAATTAAATAACTTTGGACATATGGTCAAGGAGTGAAGAATAAATCAGACTAATACAATGTATGAGAATACCAATGTGATGTGTTTCAATTCTAAAAATTTTGGTCACATTGATAAGAATTGTAGAATAGAAATAAAGGTTTGGTAGAAAGAAATAATGCTAAGGATGATAAGGGGAAGAAAAGTGTTGATGTAGAATAAGTTAGGAAGGAAATAAAAAAGACTTGGATGAGAAAGAAGAAGATTAAATCTACAGGAAAGATCACAATAGTTTCTAGTGTGAAAATTCTTCTGCTAACTAATTAGGTCTTTGACCTAAAGGGGAGTCTTGAAAGAAATTTTTTACCTATCCCCAATTTAAAAATTATCAAAGGAAATCATCATATAGGATGGTTGTAAAATTGAATCTTTATCTTATTAATATCTTACTTGGTGAATTTCATCACGATCTTGTGGATCCAAGAAATAATTTTCTTTTCTCATAATGAGAAGTTTGATGAGCTAGGGTTCAACCACATTTATTGAAAACTAAATTCTAGAGCATATGATGGAATAAAAAGGGTTTCTCAGATGTCATTTTGCACTTTTCTATCTTGTGATCGAGATTTTAGCAAGATTGGAGGATATTTGAGCTAAAGTCCCAAATTGATTTCAAAATCAAAGTTGTAACCCCTATTGGTGACACAAAGGTATTTATCATTGCAAAGCCTATTGAATTATTTTGAAGATCATGGATACTCTGATTATTGTTGATTTCAAGGATCTAGACCCCATCCTATTTCAAGAAACACCCCTACAAATAAATAGAAGATGATCCAAATGGTTCATTTTCAAAGGTTCCATATGGTGCTCCTCATGTCAACGATATTAGGGCATACATTCACTGTCATTTTGAAGAGTCAAGAGAGACTATGATTCATGAAGCATACATGAATCTTTGTGTGAACAAGGTGAATTAAAGGAAGAATTCAAAACACTAGAGACTATGAAGATTTCATAGGTTATGGAATTTATCACTTTTGATGAACTAGAGTGGGAACAGATTATTTTGAGAAGGATTCATGAATAGTTTTTTTGGCTAGAAAAAACTATATAATATTACCAAGGCAATTTTCAAGGCTATTATTGGACTTTGTTAGGAAGGTGAAACCCCATCACTAAAATCCACATGATAAAACCTGGTAATAGACCTAACAGGATCAAAACCAAAAAAAGGGAAATGACTTTTGATGATATCAAGAAGCTAGATATAAAATTTGTATCCATGGTATTTGGCTACAGGGTATGTGCAAGATCATGGTATGCCAAAAAGTGGCTATGTGAAAAAGAAGTCTTGATTGATAGACTCTTTGAAAAACAACTATAACTTTCAAACAATATAACATTTTTGAAATCTAAAATATACATCACATTCTATGCTTCACCTAATACAAAAATAATAATAAATTCTTTCAATTTGATGAAGTTTAGACTAAGTTAAGGTGGTCATACACGAGATTTTTTATATTCAAGAAAATTTGTAGTAAAAAAATCATAATTAATATTTTACTTGAAAAAAAAATACAAAAAGTTATACATCATATCTGGACATGAGTCTACTAATTTTATCTAGAATCTTATAATAAAATATTATCATTTGATTTCGTTTAATGTGGTCAAACATACACCTACTTGTTATCTTTCTAGTCCTGATTAATAGACTTATTGAAAAATAGCTATAACTTTAAAAATGTATAACATTTTTTAAATCCAAAATATGTGTCACATTTTATGATTTTCCTACTACGAGAAAAATAAAAAATGTTTTTAGTTTGATAAAGTTTAAAGACTAAGGTAACGGGGTCAAAAATGAGATTTTTTGTATTATGGAAAAGTTGTAGAAGAAATATCATAATTAATTATTCACTTGGAAAAAAAGTACAAAAAAATACGTGTCACATCCAGAAATGAGTCTACTACTTATATGTAGAATATTGTAAAAACATTTATCATTTGCTTGTGTTTAAGGTGGTTAGACATAGACCTACTTTTTTTTTTTCGTAAAATTTTCATACTACTACATTGAAATTTGAAATTTTCAACATATAGAATAATTGTTTTTCAAAAAAGGCCTAATATCTTAGAAACTAAATTCAATTTTCTACAGATTCTCTTCCTACATATTTTTGATAAAATATTTATAACTTGTTCAAATTTTTATGTCAACTTGCCTAAACCTAATTTTTTGAATTTTCATTTCCACTTAAGGGCCTAGTTTGGCATACCATGATCTTGCACATACCCTAAAAGGTCTACCATTCTAGTAGAGAAATATCCATTTCAAGAAAAATCATCTATATTGTCTATTGAATAGTGAAAGAGGGAATAAATTTTGATATGTGTGAATACTTGAGAACTCATCTTATGAAAAATCTTGAAAAGATCAAGAAGGACAAGAAGAAGATCTTTAAGTATGGTGATAATATACATTTTATTATACCTCATGAACTAATTTCTAGGGTTCAGAGATACAACATGGAGGACAGCCATACTTGTTGCAAGGAAGATCACTAGATACTATCTTTGACTTGATCAGACATCCAGAAGAAAAGAACTTTGGGGATATTTCAAGGTATTTCAAAACAAATGTGAATGAGATGGAGGATTCCAAGATAGCTGGTTGAAAATTATGAGGATACCATTTTCTTTATGGTGAAGATCCATGATTTTGATATGGGAGTAGTAGACCCAAGAACACATTGGATCATGTCAATGGGTTATGAGGTTGATTGAGTAATTGTGGAACATTATGTAAAATATCTTTTGGAGATACCTATTGATCCTAATGAGAAGAGGTTTGGTATTAAAAAAGAGAAGAGCCCTAAAGTAAATCTTCTAGTGAGCAAGTCATCCATGAAGAGAAAATTTAGAAGAGAATTTGAACTATTAGGAAAAATTGTTGGTTTAAAAAAGGAATAGATAGGAGAAGAGATGATTAAGTACAAAGAAGAAAGTAAGAAGGAAAAAGAAGACAAACTTGTTGATGTTGAAAATTTAAGTGAAGGACCACCTCCCTATATTCCATTCAAAAGTAGATTCACTATAAGTTCAGTGAAGGTATCAAAAGAAGAGGTTCCTTAGAACAAAGTGACACCCAAACCTTCTATACCTAAAGTCACTCCAGCGAAGGTAGTTTGATGAAATAAAGTTTCATTATCAACTCTAAATGAAGCCAAGCCTATCCAAAAGAGAGAAAAGGAATTAGGTAGAGATGAATCCATTGAGTCTAATGATTCCAAGAAGAAATTATGGTCTAAAGGGGCTAGAGTAGCTAAATTTGTGATTGAAAAACTACCTGAGGAAATTTCCAATGGTAAGCCACCTTTTTATGAAGTTTTAAATGAATTGGTTAAGTATGGAATCTTGGTTAGAGCTAAGAAGTAATATCACAAGTACAATGGAGAAGAAAAGAGAAATTAGGGGAAGAAATAGTCAATTATCTAAATAAGTTTGAGAGAGAACTTGTGGAGATCGAAGGGGAAATCCTTGATGATTTATTTTCAAATCTTGAGGAAAGAAGACTAGTTGCATTAGAGGAAGAGAAGAAGATAAGAGGATTTTTTAACAAACTATATTTGGTTACTACAACCAAATATAACAAGATAATCCTTGAGGAAGCCAAAAGATAACTCTTGTCAAAATGAAGGATAAACAAGATAATGTGTGGAAATGTTAGTGAAATTAAAGTCAAAAAATAAGTTCAATAATATCTAAGATTCACTTTGAGAGTCATTATGAGGGTCTCTTTCTGAAGGAGAAGAATAATAAAACTCAAGTTTCAATGATGCATACTGGTTTGTATTCCATAGTTGAAGAACCCGATCTCTTTATCAATTGAGTACCTATTTCACTCTCTTTATCAAGAATAAAAAAACTTTGAGAGTCATTCTGAGGGTCTCTTTCTAAAGGAGAAGAATAAGAAAACTCAAGTTTCAATGATGCATACTGGTTTGTATTCCATAGTTGAAGAACCTGATCTCTTTATCAATGGAGTACCTATTCCATAGATGAAGAAGATATTCCAGGTGTGATGAGATATAAGGTTACAATGATAGAGGAAGAGTGTAAGGAAGCCATGGGAGAAAAAGGAGAGGATATTGATGTTATACCTAGTGATCTTGATCAAGAACAACTAGAGATAGAAACATTTCATATGAAAGATCAAAAGAAAGATGAGCTCGGAGATGAATAAAATCCTATGGATGAGGAAATTACTAAGAAAACTGAGGAAGTAAAAATTGAGCAAACTAATGAAGGGAAAGAAGACCAATCCAATGAGGTAAGAGACACTATGAAGGTAGTTTAGGTTCTTTATCAGAGAATCAGTCCATTGAGATTCATTTTGAGAGTCATTCTGAGGGTCTCTTTCTAAAGGAGAAGAATAAGAAAACTCAAGTTTCAATGATGCATACTAGTTTGTATTCCATAGTTGAAGAACCTGATCTCTTTATCAATGAAGTACCTATTCCATAAATGAAGAAGATATTCCAGGTGTGATGAGATATAAGGTTACAATGATAGAGGAAGAGTGTAAGGAAGCCATGGGAGAAAAAGGAGAGGATACTGATGTTATACCTAGTGATCTTGATCAAGAACAACTAGAGATAGAAACATTTCATATGGAAGATCAAAAGAAAGATGAGCTTAGAGATGAATAAAATCCTATGGATGAGGAAATTACTAAGAAAACTGAGGAAGTAAAAACTGAACAAACTAATGAAGGGAAAGAAGACCAATCCAATGAGGTAAGAGACACTATGAAGGTAGTTTAGGTTCTTTATCAAAGAATCAGTCCATTGATAAGAAATTGAAAGGGCCAATTGAGTTGGATTCACTCATAGAAGATCAACTGATAGAACTTTCTTTGATTGCTCATGCCAAATTAGAAAGAGAGTGCATAATAAAGTCAAATGAGAAAGGAAATAGACTATTGACTAGGGTAGAAAATGTTCTAATTAATATTTTTTCTTGAACATACAGTGGATTTGAATGACTCTATGTCCAATCAGTTAGAAAGTCTTTTGGATACATAGTTGGTTTACATTTCTAGTCCATTGAGAAATCAACTATCGTAAAGGTGAAGAATGAATTTGATGAGAAAAGGTTCAATCAGTTAAAATTGATGATTGCAAGAGACAAAGCATCTTTGGCCATATCCATTCAAATCTTGAAAGATTATTTGGGAGATGGCGAAAAAATATACAAATCTTGTATTTATTAGACAAAAGGTGTTGCGGATATTGACAAGATAGTGAAGGAAAGTGAAGCTAAATTAATTGAGCTATCACATGTGTATGATCCTTTGAAGAATTTAGCTCCATCTCATGGAGCATAGGTAACACAATTGAATGACAAGATTAAGCCCCTGGTCATCACCAAGGAAAGGATGAAAGCGAGAATCAGTGAACTGTTGAACCAAATTGTTCCCAAGATTCATGTTCTGACTAGAGGAATAATGGAAGCTACTGCATCCTATGAATTTCCTGATGCATCTAATGTTGGAGAAGCAAAAATTTAGCCTATGCAATGCCTGGGTAGATTTAGTTTTTTGAGAGTTTGAAGTAGAGTTGTGAGGATTATTTTTTATCTCTGAAGAATAATTTATTTGATATTTTCAAACTATTGTAAGTATACTTTGCATATCTCAATATATAGGCAGATGTTATAGGATTTTGGTAGTTTAATTTTAGTGTTGACCGCTACCTTTTGCACTAATGTCAAAGGGGGAGAGATAAGGTGATAAAAACGAGTCCATTAGCTTAGAGGTACTATATATTTTTTTGTTATGAGAAGAATTTTGGAGTTTGGCATTTTTGTTTGGAACACTAAGCCATTTTTCTCTAAGTGATGTCATCAATGCCAAAGGGAGAGATTGTTGGGAAAGAGACATTGATAGACATTTATTGTATGTTTTCATTGATTGCAACTATACTTATTTCATTTGGTCTTCCAACATATATCGTGTATACCGAACGATTAGATGATAACCAACGAAGTATATATAATCGAGCAGCAATATACAAGCTTGACAATACGATTAGCATGGACATGTTTAGATTGAGTTATGAGTAGAAAACATAACAGAAGGTTGCTTGGAGGGTAAAAGTACAAAGTTGTGTCAAACTTTTATAAAAGAAAAGGTCAACAACACACAAACCTTTTAACTTTAACGACATAAAAAAGGCATTTATGTTTAGAATTTGGAGATGATGTAAACTAATGAAATATGTAAAAGTGGATGAAGTTTATGCCAATAATTTTTTAAATTTTTTTTAAACAAGAATTCACATAGCTTTTTAATTTTTTAAGTCCATTTTTTACTTGTTGAAAAATGCTGAAAAACGAGGGTCTTGTTCCCACCAAAACATTATATATGCAAATAATCTTTTTTTTCCTTTGATTTCAAAATATGTTATAGATGAAATGTATAGCTAGTGCAAAAAATAAGAAAAATTAGTTTTCAATGTATATTTTCTCCATTATAACAACACAAAGTTGAGCATACCTGAAATCAACAGTTTTCGGCTACCAGAGAATTTCCCCTATCAAATCTACAACATTCAGAAAAAAAAATTGCACATTCTTGAAGAGAACTCTGTCCTCTACTGTTAAATATAAAATTTCAATTTCTTTTATAAGCTTTACTATTTTTTTCTATTTTTGAAGCAGCTTATTCTCGAATGTGAAAATACCTACTTGTAGTATTTTGAAATAATATTAGATTAGATCTAATTAAAATACTATAAAAATTATATGATGATAATCTTGACTCTGTGTTCTAAAAAATGGTATTTTTATATTTGTAAAAAAATATCATTAAAAAGAGTAGGAGTTATTGAAACATCGCTTTTCTAAAATAATTTTATTTCTTTAGTAATTGGTAAATTAAAAAACATGCATTTAATAGATATTTCCAATTGGAATTGTTGAAGCACTTATCTAACTTAGCTAGAATGAATCTAGCTAGACCATATGTTTGACAAAAAATAATTTTAGTTAGAAATACTCAAATCTAGCTATGCTGATAAGTTGTCTTGAAACGTGACATAACAGAAGGTTGCTTGGAGCATATTCTATGATATCTTATGATCACATAAGATGATGTAATGTTTTTTATATATGTTTTGATGATTTGAGGATCGAGTTGGAAGAGGAGTATGAGAGAAAAACTTAGACAACAAATGGATCGATCAAGGATCTTGTTAGATCAATGATCCCATCGGGATCATACATTTGGATTAAGACAACATGATACACGTTATCTATAGCTTGGTTTAGGTTAGCATGAAGATTTGATCGGTGTTTCTCTTGACGACATACAAGTTACACCCTTTGTTGTTGGAGCTGACAGTGGACCTATTATATTTTGGTAATAGGTATATAAGATTAAGTTTGTTTATTGAATTTGATGTTGTTTTATGATGAAATGGTTAGAGGTTACTGTATGAAGGTCAAATATGTTATGTAATAGATTGCAGAGGCTAAATTTATATTTATTTCATGTAGTTACATGGAACTGCATAGGCGTATGTGATTCTATCTTCAGTTCAACATTTTGGATTGTAGTCCAAACTCGTTTATAAGGAGTCATCTTTGTAAGGGTTGTAGTTGTCTTTTTTATTTGGGTAGTGTTCTCTAAGAAGAGTTCCTTTTTATTTGTAACTCACTCTTAATTGGGTTTTCTATAATTTTTGTAGAGATATCCAATCATAAAGGAGACATCCAATCATATAAGGAAGAAAGCTATAAGAAAATGCATACAAATACGCTAAAATCTTTAAAATTTTGGGCTTGTTTTATGTAGAGTCTCATTATTGCCTTCTGAAAGACTTGTATATCTATTATAATAATTTGCACAATATGGAGTAGTTTAGATCGATTCCATCTATATTGTCTAAAGAAGTTGGTTCATACTATAATAAATGTAGACGTTCAAATAATATGTTGTGGACAAAAGCATAATCAGGACTCCATTTTCCAAAACTTAATAAGATTACTGTTTTCAATTTTGTTCAAACTCATATTTTTGGTACATGAAATCACTCATCCAATGATAATGTCAAGCACCAAGATTCATAATTTCCCCAAACTATTTTATTCTTGTGATTAAGTAACAAGCACAAACATTTGGCTAGGATTAAGGAACAGTTTCAATCATCCACAGTAAAACTATTTTAAAATTGACATGTCCTTTTTTTCTAGAACTAACATAATTAATAATTTTACAATTTGGGACCAATATATTTATTTTTTCAGAAGACCAACTTAAATATAACTAGATGTTCTATGTAATGTTTAATTACATGTTTTACACTCAATCAAAATGCAATTCAAAGTGGCCTATAGTTATCATTTAAAATAATTTTTGAATACTTTGAGATAAAAGTAAACTAAATAGAAATTAAAATAACAGGGCTAAACCTATTCTAATAGCATCTAGTGAAATGATAGGGCTAGCGGTAGCTAGGTCAAGGATAGTAACCAGAGAAGATGTTGAAAAAGGCCGTAGAAGGTTGCAAATGAGTAATAAACAAATTCAGAAATAATAGTGGCTGCATTGACCCAGCACCCAGTATAATGAAGGAGAGAATGCTCTGAAAGAAAATTTGGAGTTCTAGACACTATGGTAAAAGGAAGGCATGCGATCAAGCCGATCACCCCACTCTTAGTCAAGATGCGTATTGCAGTAACAAGAAATAGAGAACCCATAAAGAAAAGGAACCAATCCGCAAATTGCGAGAATACACACATCTTTCTGAAAATTTACAGAAATCCTTATACATATATATGGGTTAACAATATTGGTTTAGATAGATTTTAAAACATAAAAAAAAAAAAATGTTGGAAGAAATTTACTAACCTTAGATCTATAATGAGGTGAAAATTAGTTGAGTCTCTCTTCCTCTATCCTCCTCAACGGTGCTCCAAATTGCACTCCCAATTCTTCCCTCTTAAAAACCCCAATTCTTGATGAGACTTAGTCTCCATCTTCTATTCCTCTCTTCGTAATGGGAAAATAAGTCTAAGACCATATTTAATATGGGATAGACTCCCCTTTTCAAGCTTGATTGTATGACACCAGTACTTTAATTTGTACATCATAATAAAACCTTAGTTTTAATCATATGATATGGTAGCAATGACTAACTAATTTACTATAATGTTTCAATGCAGGAACTATGAACACCCATGAAGAAGAAGCCACAAATAAACATCATGAAATTGAGGATCAAGACACAGACTAGAGAAATTATTCATACATAATCGAAATGTAATAAAATATATCCATCTTATCAGAGCATCCATTCCATGATTAAGGTATAAGTCATAATCATACTAGAACCAAAACACTTGGATAATGCGAGATAGTTACATACAGACATATGTATATGAAATCAAAACATGGTTCGAATCAAAATTAAAATAAAACTAGGTAAGGGTTACTATATATTATTAGGTCTAGAGTCTATGGTTGATAGTATTAGACTATAACCATGAAGTTTATACATGTTGTAAATCATGCATATAGGCTATATATTATTTTCATTGATGTCAAGTTTTGTTAGAGATACATGTAATATTAGAATGTTTGAAGTATTTACCAAAATGTTAAGGTGATGTCCAAGTTCTTGTATGATTTTTGGCTAAGTGTGGTTATTCGAATAACATAATGGCTAACAAAGTTACTATATTTATGTCTACATTCGTCCACATTGTAACACCTTGTCTTCAGTTGAAGTATGTGTTTCATAGATATACAGGGAAGATGCATCATAGTTTTCATGTGCTTGAACCTTTTGCAAGTGAATTGGTGAAACTTAATGTGTTGATCTATACATATGTATACTGTCTACTAATCAAATTTTTTGTATTCAACTATTGATAATGCTTGTGAGCTACAACTTTCAGATATGTTTTTTTAATGTTTGGAAAATACTTGGTGAGCATTGTAGCTTTTTTGGTGGTCTACATGATGGTTTTAGATTGATTAATTGGCTTGCTCCACTTGTACAATTTTTTAGAGCTAACCTATGTATTTTGGGACCATGAGGTTGCTTGGAGGGTTAGAAAGGAATTTTTTGAAGTGTCTAGATGATATGTGGACATTGTTTTTATGTTACAGACTTTTTTCCTTGTGTAATAATTTGTAGATAATTTTCATTGCCAATAGATTGCATACTACATGCTTCATCTAATTAGGCTAACCTATTTGATATAATTATTTTTTGTTGAGGATATATGTTAGCATTACGATTCTTTTTGTCATTAATGTTAACCTTTGGTGTAGAATTAATGTTTTTTTGTTGACGTCCTATGAATAAGTTGGTTGAGACTGATATATTGACTAATGAACAATATTTGAATAGGTCGTTGAGACATTGGTTAATGAAGAGGATTTGAAGAAGTTAATGAGACTGAGATATTGATCGATGAACAAGGTTTGACAAAGAAATTGACTGATGAAGATGAATTGAAGAATTTTATGAGACTGGGATTCTAATTGACAATGAATATTTAAGGAAGATTTTGATTTGTTAAAAAGACAAAAGAATGACAAGATAAAATATGTAGGAAAGACTATTTTAATACTTCATGGGATAATGGCTACTTTAAGCTCTACATTTAATTATTGACAACTAATAATATTGAACCATCATGTTTTCAAGTCCCTAATTGATATATAGGTTCAAGTTAAATCCTAGGTGTTAAGTGATAGAGCTCTTTGCACATGAATTGGTATACTTTTGTATTTATGTCTATATAGAAACAAAGTATCCACTCATGGAAAGCTTTCCATTTTTCTACCTTTAATGATTTTGAGTTGCACCTTTTAGATTTACTTTTTATGTTAAGAGATGATATGTTTGGCACCATAGGTGTTTTGGCGGTCCACAACATGATTTGAGGTCATTAATTGGTTTTCTTCAATTATTAAGAATTCCAAAACTAACCTAACTATTTTGTGACCATGTGGTTGCATGTAGTGATAATGAATTTTTTTTTAGGAGTGCTTTGCTAATACACCAAGAAGCTTTGTTGCTTCAACAATTTTGATTTCCTTCCACACGACATTAGAGATAGTGTTCTTGGTAAATAGATTGCATATGAAACATTTCATGTAAATAGGATAGCCTAATAGCTATAACTATTTGTTTCCAAGGATATATATACGATCCATTTTTATATATATATAGTATGGATTAGAGTGTGTGTATTGTGTATGGCCTAAGTGAGAAGTTTTCCAAGTGATAATGCAATGTAAATTATTATAGAATATTGTGAAACAAAATGATGAATTCCATTTTTATGTATGTAATAGAGAATTGTAATTAGAATATCAAAGGATTCTATTTTTATCATAATTCATCAAATATATCTTAGTGTGTGCATATGATATTGTATCTTTGTCTGAAGAAGTGATCTTTAGTATACAAGTCATGTTTCCTAAGATTGTGAACCTTAGCTTGCAAGTCAAATTAGGAGCTTTGAACTTCCTTGGCTATGAGGTTAAAACTATTGTAATCAGTTTTTGATATAGTGTGAGTTGAAACTCATTGTATATTTTCCTCAGGTTTTATGGATCTAAAAATCTTAGTGTTCTTGTTTGTTGAATATTATGTTCTTACTATTTACTTCTACACATGTGATGAAATGTTTAAATAAGTTATTAAGTTTTTATATATGTTGATTCACGCCCCCCTCTTGTTAGAAATATATATTATTGTTAGTCATAATTGATGTTAAACATAATGTTCTAGACAAGTCTATTTTTTATCACTCAAACATTATGGTCCAAAATTTTTCTATTCTTGGAGACCATGTGGGTTTGTGTGTCAAACTATAGAGTAGTAAAGGTTAGGTATGTATCTTATATGTTTTTAGAATAGTGGAAGACATGTATCTATCCTATATGGTTTTAGAACAATAGAAGACAAAATAGTGGAAGATAGGTATTATCCTTTTATCATGGGAAGATGTTTTTTTGCATTTCCTCTAGGGTGTACTCTAATATCTAGAAGTTTGTGTAGTCCAGATAATAGTGGTATTGTATTGCAGAGCATACAGTAGTTTATAGTTGTAGTTATTTGTACTTTATGCAGGGTTTTCTGTTCCAAAAATAAAGGTTGATGGTGTGCTACTACTCATACAGATGGATTCTATTAGAATGTGAAGTTGACATTTTCTATGTTGTTCTCATTAATGATTATTAGTGGCTTCAACATATAGGATCTGATACATAGAGGAGATTTAATCATGATTTTGTTATTTTTCCATGTATCAGTTGATGTGTAACAGTATCCTTGGTGTATCAATAAAATTATTTGAACCAAAGGATGTGCTTTAAATATTTATTCTTATCTATTTAAATGGTGGTTCTATGTTGGATTTATTCTTTGGGTTTGGTCTTATTTAGAGCATGTTCATGGTATTTCAGTCCCAATAGCTACCATGTAATATATTGATCATATTCATTGGTACCAAAATTCTTAAAGATGGTTTGGCATATTGATATATATGAGGCATGTTGTATTTGTTACAAGTAGTGGTTATCGTTGCACCAAAAGATCCACCTATTAATGCCCGATACAACCAATATACTTATAGAAGACACAAGAGGTGATTAAGCCATGTCACAAATCCCAAGGGGAGCACTGACCATTTTGCCAACAATCTCCCCCTCATCATTACCTGAGGGGATTCAAACATGTGACCAAGCTCTGATACCACTTGTTACAAGTAGTGGTTGTCGTTGCACTAAAAGATCGACCTGTTAATGCCTAATACAACCACTAGACTTATAGAAGAGATAGGAGGTGATTAAGCCATGTCACGAATCCTGAGGGGAGCGTTGACCATTTTCCCAATAGTAAATTGTGTTCTCGGTGGTTCATGATGTTAGGAATAATAGTCCACAATAAAACTGAGAGGGGGGGGTGAATCAGTTGTATGATAGATTATTAAACTTTAAACTTTGAATAGAAGTAATATCAGATCCAATGAACAAAATGAATTCCAACACAACAACACAATATTTTGGTCTAAGGGAAACCTTGTTAAAGGTAAAAACCCCGCTGGGAATTAGCACCCACAAATGATGTACTGAGAGTATAGTATTCTTGTTAGAAGAATTAGCTATGCTAGGAGCTTATTAAACTGTTACAATAAATAGTCCTTGTTTGAAGACAGACCCTATTAGGAGTCAAGAAAGAAGGGTGGGCTCACTGCCCAAAGAAGGTTAAATCCACCTTCAATCTCACTATTCAGAACAAGTGTATATGAAGACATACACAATCTTTTGAAATGTCCAACAAAAAATGTCTTTGCTTGATTAGTTCTAATGAAGTTCACCAATAATCCTCTACTCTAGATCCAATAGACACAAGCTTGCAACTTCTTACAATCTTCTTTATATCACATATATTCTCATCATATCTTTTCCAAAGAAAAGATCTTACATATATACCCTATTACATTCTGCATGGTCAGGTCAACCAATTAGGCTTTCCTAATTACATAAACATTTCCCCAAAATCTTGTTAAGATACACACGATACCTAAAACAAGTATACAATGATTTCATTACAACAATTAATGATTGGCATCCTTAATTTACATTTTCCAAACAACATGCACACTACACTTCTGAATTCAGCTCCAAATAAGTTTTCTCAAAGTCACAGACCACAACTGACATCATCTAGAATTCCATACCTTACGCTCATCAATGAACATACTTCAGTGCCCTGTCTTGTATCTGTTCAGCATGCATATACCGAATCCATGTCTTCTATAATATATGCCAAAAACACAAAGACTTGCTCTATCAACTTCCACTATTACTGACCATTAACCGGTCTTCACCAAAACATATGTAACTCTCACAATATGAAACATTACATGATGCAATCTCAGATATAAGATCACAACAGCATCCTGTACTCTCATATGTCTTTGCATGTTCTGAAACATCTATATAGTATCTGTACACTGTATGTAGCATCATGTACTCTTCACAAAAACATATGTTGACATCAGTGACAAACCACAAATGACAACATTATGAATTCCCATTTAGTAACATAGTGATTAAACATATTAAACGTATCAATAATTTCCCCAATGCATTAGCAATATCCAACAATCTCCCCCTTTGGCATTGATGTCAACATATGGGAAAATCCATCCCAAGGTTTTATCAATCCAAAAGTCTTGTAACCAAACAATGTCCTCATAGTATTTCTTCATACAATGTCCCCATACAATAGGGATTTTCTCATAGAAACACTCCCCCTTTGACAACAATGGCAAAGGGTTCCATGAGTCATCAACTATTTTCTAACATCTTTCTTCCACGATCACTCCCCCTGAGGAGTAGATCCCTACCTCCAGTCCAGAATATGATAAGGCTTAGAAAACCTCTGGACTGATGCACCCCTGCATCATGTAATTTTTACTAGGAGGGGCCTGAACCCCAAGCATACCTCTGAGATATTCAGAGGTATCTTTTGGCAATGATTTTGTGAATATGTATGCAATCTGTTCCTTTGTACTAATATACAATAACTTTATTTCCTTCTTTGTCACCTTGTCTCTAAGGAAGTGATACTTGATAGAAATATGTTTATTTTTAGAGTGCATCACCAGATTCTTTGACATATTCAGTGTACTAGTGTTATCACAATGGATAACCACAGGCTCATCAAAATTTATTCCAATGTCTTTCAACATTTGCTTCATCTAGACAATTTCAGTGCAATTTACAGTAGCAGCAACATACTCTGATTTAGTAGTAGATTTTTCTATAAAATCTTGCTTCTTACTTAGCCATGAAACCAACTTTTTTCCAAGGAAAAATGCACCACCACTAGTAATCTTTCTATCATCAATGTTTCCTTCCCAATCAACATCAGTATAAGCATGAAGTTCAAAGCTATCATTTCTATCATACCATAAGCCATAATCTATTGTCCCTTTCAGATATCTCAATATCCTTTTCATAGCAGCTCGGTGTGTCTCTTTGGGTTTTGCCTGATATCTAGCCACAATCCCAACAACATTAGCAATATTTGACCTGGTGTGGGTCAGATATTGTAATCCTCCAACCATTAATCTATACTTGGTCTGAAAAATACACTTTGATTCATCATCAACTATCAGCTTATTTCCAGTCACCATGGGTGTTCCAACCGGTTTATAGTCCTCCATTCCAAAAATGCTCAACAATTATTTGAGATATTTAGTTTGAGAAATAAAAATACCATCTTTGCTCTGATTTATTTGTAGTCCAAGAAAGAATTTCATTTCACCTATCATGGACATCTCAAATTCACTTTCCATTTCCTTAGAAAATTTCTCACATAAACCATCATTGCCTCCAAAGATAATATCATCAACAAAGACTTCTATTATCAAGATTCCATCTTCACTAGTCCTTACATACAAATGGGTATGTGCAGGATCATGGTATGGCAAAAAGTGGCAATGTGAAAAAGATGTCTTGATTGATAGACTCTTTGAAAAATAACTATAACTTTCAAACAATATAACATTTTTGAAATCTAAAATATAAATCACATTCTATGCTTCACCTAATACAATAATAATAAATAGTTTTTATAATTTAGTGAATTTTAGACTAACTTAAGGTCGTCAGACATGAGAGTTTTTATATTAAGAAAAATTTGTAGAATAAAATCATAATTAATTATTTACTTGAAAAAATAAAATATTAATACACATCACATCCAGACACGAGTCTACTACTTTTATCTAGAATCTTATAAAAAAATATTATCATTTGATTTTGTTTAATGTGGTCAGACATGCACCTACTTGTTATCTTTCTAGTCCTGATTGATAGACTTATTGTAAAATAGCTCTAACTTTCAAACTGTATAACATTTTTGAAATAAAAAATATGTGTCACATTCTATGCTTTTCCTACTACAAGAAAAATAAAAAAAGTTTTCAATTTGATAAATTTTAAACTAAGTTAATGTGGTCAGACACGAGAGTTTTTGTATTATGGAAAAGTTGCAGAAGAAAAATCATAATTAATTATTTACTTGGAAAAAAATTACAAACAAATATGTGTCATATCCATACATGAGTCTACTACTTATATCTTGAATCCTGTAAAAAAAAATTATGATTTGATTGTGTTTAAGGTGGTTAGACATACACCTACTTTTTATTTTTTTCCTAAAATTTTTGTACTACTACATTGAAATTTGAAATTTTCAACATATACAATAATTATTTTTCAAAAAAGGCCTAGTATTAGAGAAACTAAATTTAATTTTCTATAGATTATCTTCTTACATATTTTTGATATACTATTTACAAATTGTTAAAATGTTTATGTCAACTTACCTAAACCTGATTTTCTGAATTTTGATTGCCACTTAAGGGCCTAGTTTGGCATACCATGATCTTGCACATACCCAAATTACTATCAGTATTACCTTTTATGAATCCAAGCTGAAGTAAGCACTTGTCTAACCTTGCATACCAAGCCCTTGGAGCTTGCTTCAACCCATACAAAGCTTTCTTCAACTTGCACACCATGTCTCCATCTTCGCATAAAGGAAATCCATGATCAGGTTGTTATGTATACACTTCTTCTTCAAGATTCCCATTGAGGAATGTAGATTTTACATCCATCTGATACACCTTGAAATTCTTATGTGTAGGATAAGCCAATAAAAATCTTACAAATTCTATTCAAGCAATAGGAGAAAATGTCTCTTCAAAGTCTATGCCTTCTTATTTTGAATAGCCTTTGCATACTAGTCTTGCTTTGTTTCTTACAACAACCCCTTATTCATTCATTTTGTTTCTGAAAACCCATTTAGTTCCTTTTGCATTTTTTTTTTAGGTCTAGGAACCTATTCCCAAGTGTTATTCTTATTTATCTGATCTAATTCTTCTTTCATAGCATTTATCCAAGATTCATCTCTACAAACTTCATTTGTATTCTTTGGTTCAACTTGAGAAATCACATAAATTTCTTCTCTAACCTTTGATCTAGTCAATACTCCTTGATTTGTATCACCAATAATTTGCTTCTCAGGATGATTGTTCTTTACATACCTCATATTTTTAGGAAGCTTAGTAGCCTTATCTGTATCATTATCACAAATCTCATTTTCACATTCAGTCTCAACAATTTCTTCTTCTTATGCAACAACAACCTCTTTAATCTCTCTATTTTGATCACAATCATACATTCTCTCTTGTATCTGAAACCTTTCATGTCTATCTTTACATTGTGGCTTTCAATTATTTTCCTCAATCTCAGATTAAAATATTTGTAAGCCTTTCTCTTAGTGGAGTAACCAAGGAAAATTCCTTCATCACTTCTAGCATCAAACTTCCCTATCTCATCATCTCTCTTGATATAGAACTTACTACCAAATATTCTTACATATTTTACAGTGGGAGTATCATTAAACCATAATTCATAAGGAGTCTTACTTGTACCTTCTTTGATCTTAATTTTATTCAATGTGTATACTGTTGTCCCAACAACCTCTCTCCAATGCATATGAGATACATTTCCTTCAAGCAACATTGGCCTAGCAGCATCGAGTATAGTCATGTTTCTTCACTCTGCTATCCCATTCTATTGTGGAGTCCTAGGAGCTGATGTTTGTGTCTATATTCCATGTTCTTTGCAATATGAATTGGATAGGTCTGAAGTAAATTCTCCACCTCTATCTAACCTCAAACATTTTATTTTTAAACCCAATTTATTCTCTACTTTTTCTCTAAATATCTTGAATTTATCAAATGTGTTTGATTTCTCTTTTAAATAAGTAACCCACATCATTCTAGAAAAGTCATCAACAATAATTATTAAATACCTTTCACCATAGTATGATTTTATCCTTTTAGGTCCACATAGATCTATATGTACCAAATCCAACTTTCCCTTTGATGTATATGCTTTTCTTTTATAACTTCTTTTAGTCTATTTTCTCATAACACATTCTCTGCATATAGTGTTAGATGGTTTGACAATCTTTGGTAGATCTCTTACAACATTAGTTAAACTTTCTTTCACAATGTTATCAAAATTAACATGACATAATCTTATGTGCCATAACCAACTGTCAACTACCTTCGCAACAAAACAAGAGGCTCCAGATGTATTTAATTCAAGTACATTACCTCTAGATTTTTTACTAGTTGCAATCAGATTTCCTTCCTTACTTCTGATAAAACATTTATCATTACTAAATTGTAATTGAAACTCTTTGTCCATCAACTATCCAACACTCAACAAGTTATTCTTAAGTCCATCAACAAGTAGTACATTATCAGTATTAGTCTTTCCATCTAGAGTAATAGATCCTACTCTTATGATAGGTTTAGGAAGATTATCTCCAAACCTTACAACACCACCATCATACTTTACTAACTTAACAAACTTGTGTTTGTCCCTAGTGATATGATTTGAACAACCACTATCTATAATGCATTCATATTTCTTATCAACATGTGACACTAAAGCCTTGTCCTCGTGTACTAGTTCATTTTTAATAGCAACATATCCAATCTCCTCATAATCTAAATCATAATCATCAAAAATACCTTCACTAGCATAGTAACATTCTTTATCCTTTGAGTACTTAGATTTTAAATAATCAGGTTTGTACTTAGGAACTCCTATAGGACATATAGATTCAGAATGCCTAATCTTATTACATGAAAAACATTTTAAAGGTAATTTGCCTTCAAATTTACCCTTACCTCTCTTTTCTCTTCTAGCGATAAGTGCAACAAGTTCATCCATCTTTCTTTCTTCAGCCATTAGTTGTTCCCATTCCTCGGCATATTCTCCAAGCTCTTCTTTCAGACTATCACTGATAGTGCTTGGAAGTGAAGACATTATCTTCTTATGTGCAGATGCCTTAAATGTAGATTCAACTTTGGATACAGAGTCTCCCATTTCTACAGCTTCAAAAGTAGTTAGCTATGCAATCAACATTTCTCTACTAAAGTTTGGAGTCAAAGGTATAGTTTCTTGAATTGATAGGGCTTTGAACTTGTAATCAGTATTCAATGATCTAAGGATCTTCATGATGATTTCTTCTTCATCATAAGTGCCTACACAATTTTTGATTCCAACCACAAATTTTGTAACTCTTTGAACATAATCCCTAATGCTTTCATCATCATTCATTTGTAGCTTCTCCATCTTTTTTTTCCAATTCTATAACTTCACTTGCTTGGTTTATTTGTTTCCTTCATATAGTGCCTCTAATATTTTCCAAATTTGGTGTGCAGAATCCAAGTCTTTAACTTCAGTAAATTCTCCTTCATAGAGTGCACTGATCAATGCTTCTCTTGCAACCATATTATGAGATAACACTTTCTTCTCATCATCAAAAGCTGATGGTAAGTCATTCTCAGTCTTTATAGTCACCTTATTATTTTTGATCAACCAATAGTTGTACAGACTAAAATGGTGTACTTCTATGAACCATTACATGCAAGGTTGCTCAAGAATGAGGCCTCACAAAGTGGCTCATAGCTCTCTATGTATGGAGTTGCAAGGGACTATGATGTATTTGCTCTCAGCTAGAGCTACAAGCTTGTGATCTTGCTAGTCAACCACACAATGAGAGATTCAAATGAGGACAAGGGCAAGAGTGCCAATATCCTCAAGAATCACTATGAAAATGCAATGCAAACTAGCCTAGAGAAATGAAAATGCAATGCAACTAAGCTATGAAATGGAAAGAACAAGTGTTACAAATCCCTCTTATTAAGCTATGTGAAGTTATGCTATTTCATAAAAGGAAATCTAAGCTATGAAAGTCATGAAAATGAAACTACTATGTAATAATGTAAACTAAACTATGAAGCAAATGAAGAAATCTAAAGTAGGATGCAACAATGATCTCTAAAAGGCTTCAAAGTCTTCAAGGATTCCTGCAGCATAAGGTTAGCATAAAACGTGATATGCAAATGAAGGAGAGAGCTTTCCTTTTATAAGAAATGCAAAGGAGTGGACCATTGAGATTAAGAGGCAAAAGTCTTAATCGGAGGTGGAGCTTAAAAGACAAGCGATCCGTGTGCACAAGCATCCTCCAATAGGAATTGACTTTGTGTGCATGTGAGACAAAAGTGCTTTTTTTCTTTTTGTAAAATAGGAATAATGCTTTATTTGTGCAAATTAGGACAAGAGGAAAGGTGGGGCTTTTTATTTAATCCAAAGGGGAGGAAATATTCCTTTTAATCAAATAAAGGCTTAGGATAAATGATTAGCCCATAGGATAAAAATCCAATATATGATCGAAATTAAGACTTGATCAAGAAATTGATAATGTTGAAAATATTGATTATTGATCAAAATGATTCAGGGTTGATAAATCAAATAAATGGGGCCCAAAGTCTAGGGGACCATTTTTGGGTGCATACATTTGCCCCTCTTTGACTAATGTGTGATCGATCTGGGAACACATGCAGTCAAAGAAGAATTGAAATGTGAGATCAATCTGGGATCACAAAACAACTCAGATGTGAAGTCAATTCAGGATCACATCTAGACAAACATAGACAAAGGCCTTTGAACATGAGGTCGATTCGGGATCACATTCAAAGTAAGAGATAAGAATCTCAAATTTGAGAAAAAGCTCACAAAAGATGTCTGAATCAAGAGCATCAAGATGTCGGGGATAAGGATCCCATTAATACTGCCCCCTCAGAATTGAAATCGAAATCAGGTAGAGGAGAGACAGCAAATTGAGAAAGATTTGATCAAATCGAAGTGAAATCATAATTGAATGTAAAGGTCAATAGGTTAACCATTAAGAAATGAAACATGCCCCAATGAGGAAGTAGAAGAATAGAAATAGAAGACAAAAAATAGAGCGAATGAAAGACTAGAAAATTTGAGAGACATGGAAGGAAGAAATTCCATCAAAAATTGGATTATGCCTCAAAAAGTCAGTCAACTGCACAGAAGAAAGGAAAAAATTTGAAATATGATTTTAACTACCAAGATGACCTCCGATTTTGATTTCGAGTCTGAAAATGGATCCAGGACGTGAAAATTAGATAGGGGTGCAATTTTCGCGCAATTCTGAGGTGTTTTGAAATTTGGTTAAAAAGTCAAAATGCTATATAAGGGGTGAAAATGTCATTTTCAAAAATCATTTGTCTTTGATTAATTTGAGAATTTTGAGAGCTCTAAGAGAGAAAATGGCACAGCAGGTAGGAGTTCCCATCCACAGGCATTGATTCAAGTGCACCCAGTTGCACAACCGGCCACCACACTATCCTGCCCCGGTATGTTTTCGAAAAACTCACTATTTTTGAGTCATTTAATACATTTTTAGCACGTTTGTAAATTTGTAAATTTTCAAATTTTTAGGTTGGGTGAAATATCGCGTGATACTTTATAAGTATCACGCCCTTTGGGGAGAAATATCGCGTGATACTTCGCGGGTCCCCAAAGTATCACACGAGTATAGGCACTAGTATCACAAGATATTGGGCAAAATATCGCGCGCTGCCGAGCGAAGTATTGCACGACCCAAAGTATATCGCACCACTATAGGGAGAAGTATCGCACGATACTTCTCCAAAAAAGCAGTATCGTCCAAGTGTAAAATTTGAAAGTTTAGGTCTTTGCAAGCAAAATGACATGGGTCCAGACAATTTTAGGTGTTCAAAGATGTGTTAGACTGATTTTGAGGCATCCATCATGATATGTTCTAACAACTGGCTTGGTTTTAACGACTTGCAGGAGGTTTTTCCAGCGCTGATCATCAGAGCGCCGAAGGTGACTGGGCTGAAGTGTGTCTGAGATGTAGATGATCCGAGAAATGCTGACATTAGGACCATGGGGTTTAGGTATTTATTGAGATTCCCAGACATCAGAGCTGACCATGGGTTGTTGACTGCACTTGCCAAGAGATGGCATAGCGAGCACAACACCTTCCATCTTCCCATGGGTGAGGCATCCATCACGCTGGAGGATGTCTATAGGATCCTACGAGTGCCATGTCATGGAGATCCGATAAGTATAATCATGTTTTTAGATATAATCATGTAAAATGTAATGTTTCCAAAGGATGAAAACTAACATGATTCATGTGATGGCATAGGTATACTATGATCAGGATGTGACTAAGGGGTGACAAATGATCCAAGAGATGTTTTAGGATGTGACTATCTTTGATCGGCATGTCAGCTGGGAGCAGCTGCTAGAGGATTTTGGTAGAGATTTTCCGGTGCCATGTATTGTGGCATCCATTATTTCTCAGATCCTAATGACTGATCGTAGTCAGAAGGGATTCCCACTCAGATGGGCCAGGCTACTGATTGACTTGGTAGGCAGACCTCATCGGATGGCATGGGGACCAGCCATTCTTGCGGAGATGTATCACGAGCTACACAAGATCATGTACAGGGATAGCTGGTCGTGGGCATGCGGTGCCATCCTGGCACAGGTGTGGGCTTGGGAGCACATTGCTATGATGCACCCAAGGGCTCAGCTGAGGGAGAGGAGATACCCATATATATACAGATATATGGGTTTCATATCACATGCTCATATGGGGGATGTGACATACTACAGGAGGATCTTGGATGAGATGGTTGCTTTCACATGGAGGCCATACAGGGATGTTGAGACATGGGGTGATGCAGAGGATGAGCTGAGCTACATGCTATGTACCTGGCCACTGGTAGGCCAACACTCAAAGATAGTGGAGAGATTTTGCATCACTCAGGTATGGCGGCAGTTTGGGAGGCAGCAGCGGGTCTCGACAAAGACTACTACATATGCTAGAGCCAGGGATGAGGAGGGACATGGGTGGCTACCCATGTTAGACTACTAGCAAGCAATCACAGAGATAGCTAGTATCAGGAGCGAGCCCTAGGAGTATCACCCAGATGTGGTAGATGTAGAGGCCGATGTAGCATATAGGGCAGAGCAGTGGAGGGTGCCGTTCCCTTGGTTCACTATACCAAATGCACAGTTACCATCATAGGGGGGATACAGAGGTGATGATTGGGGGGACAAAGGAGATGGAGGAGACAAAGGGGATGGAGGAGATGGTGGGAGGGGGAGAGGGAGGAGGATGGAGAGAGGGGAGGGATCTAGATCAGGTGGCTGGAAATGGTCATGGGGACAGAGGTCGGCGACGCCTGAGGATGAGGTGAGACCAGCTCGCCGATAGGCAGAGGCACAGCAAGATCAGCCTACAGGTGGGGATGATCTAAGAGTGAGGATACAGGCTCTCGAGGCTAAGATATTGCAGCTCAGGATTACTATAGTAGTGAGAGAGTAGTAGCTCACTGATCAGCGGGCAGAGACAGAGTGGTGAGAGAGAGCCTTACAAGTTGCCTTGGTGGAGAGATAGAGAGAGGCAGCACAAACTGCATATTATTATGGCCTCTACATTCAAGCAGTCCCAGAGGATCGGAGAGCACCGTCATACTCTACAGTAGTGGGTAGATTAGATGTAGTCCCTGATCCAACACCACCTCTGCCAGCACCAGGACATGAGGGTGGCAGTCAGTCTTAGGTTTAGGGTTAGATGTTGTTAGATATTTAGACATATCTTGAGACATTGATCCAGTTTTTGGGATCCCATATTGTATATTGTATCATGACATTGGTGTATATATGAGATTACTGGATATTTGATATATCATGTGTTTATGTCTCACTTGTGATGGATGTATCAGTTTATCTATATTGTCTTATCATTTTTCTCAAAATGTTTATGTACAGGCTTATGTATGTTCTCTCTTATAGATGTATGTTTGATTCGCATGTGTATAATATAGGCTCATGTTTTTGAAAATGACAGTTGTGATATAGATATGATGATATGATTAACCCCTTGTGATGAACAGGAATAGGTTTGAGATGAAAAAGATAAGGAGTGAAAGACATGATCGAGAAGAAGCGTAGTTGACTGATAGGTCCACGTAGGATGAAAAAGAAAGCTCTCTCCATATGAAAGATGCAAAACTAAACTATCATGAACCTAAAATGCAAGCTATTATGAAAGTGGTTGACTTGCAAGGTCACAACGCCTATAGACATCTAATTATCATCATCGAGCGTTACGTAGCACCGTAAGATCATACAATGCACACTAGTATGACTATGTGAATCTGAATATGATCTATATCAGATAGAATGTGGAAATCCCACCTAGGCACCAAAGACATGTAGGTCAAGATGACTAGTGCAGTGAGATTACCTACTTTTGTTATGGTGAGAGTATGCTTGTATCAAGACACATGAAATTCAGGATAGCTAGAAGCATGCACTCATATAAAATAGTCAAGGATAATACCTTGTCAATCCATAGTGTCAAGTAGGACCAACATAAATGCTCATGATAGTTAGGAACAACAAACTATATCCACAAGCAAATAAAGAAATAAAACATGTTCTCATGCCCTCAGTCTTCTAGCTATGCATCATCGAAAACTTCTCAGGGAGAGACCACTCATCAAAAAAATCTTCATAGATAGCACACAAAGAAAACTAAAGTCAACATATCTCAATCAAGTTTTAAGTGTGTGTGTGTTGGTCATAGAGTCAAACTCTAATCATCGCATCTACAAATGAGAAATATCGCATGAAACTAGACTATTGGGGAGGACATCTGATAAGTGTTAAGAAACACTCGATGCAATGGTAGTATTGAAAAACACTGTTTGGGGTGGTGTTGAAAAATACCTATTTATGAAATGCCCCCAAAGACAAACGCACCTAAAGGACCAATGCTAACAGTTATGCCCCCTAGACAAAGACAAAGACCAATTCCAGACTAAGCCAAATAAGGTCAAGGCATGATGGAAAGTGGCTAAGTGTCGAGGATGCATGCTAACAAATAGGGGTGAAAAGGCCTCAAGTAGCACCTGTTTCCAAGTTTTCACCACTTGGATTTAGTGCAATTTTTCTCTTTTTTTATTTTTTTGGATTTTTGCTACCAAGGCGCCTGTTTCCAGGTTTTCACCAAGGCACTTTTTCTATTTTTTTGAATTTTTTGCATTTGTTTGATTTTTTTGTTTTTTTTCAGGACTTTATATACTTTTTAGGATTTTTTCAGCATCATATATCAATTTTTTTAGTATTTGTTCAGGATCCATAAATATGTACAAAGGATGCCCCTAGACAGAAATGGGCATCGAGGATAGAACTTCTTGAGGTGAAAAATGTTGATGGGATCAGGGAGCTGTTCTCCATCTGGATCTGACAGTAAATATGCACCTGTACCAAAAGCAGCTATGATGACATATGGTCCAAGCCAGTTAGGTTCAAACTTACCCTTTTGTTCTCTGTTCTATTAGTTCTTAGGGTTCTCTCGCAAAACAAGATCACCTATTTGAAGCTCTCTAGGGTGAACCTTCTTATTGAATGCCTTGGACATATGCTTTTGATACACTCTCATATGATCAAAGGAAGCCTTACGCTTCTCATCTAAAAGTTCTAGTTCCTGTAACCTCATGGCATGGTAATCCTCATCTGTTATCAATCCTTTGAGTGAGACTCTAAGTGATGGTATCTCAACTTCTAAAGGCAATACCACTTCAGTGCCATAGGTAAGAGAAAAAGGAGTAGCTCCTATAGGTGTACGAATGCTAGTTTTGTAAGCCCATAGTGCGGGATTGATTTGCAAGTGCCAATCCCTACCATTCTTGTTCACTGTCTGATGAAGGAACTTAAGAATGGTTTTGTTGGAGGCTTCTGCCTGTCTGTTTCCCTGTGGAAAGTAGATGGAGGACCAATGTTGCTTGATTTTAAAATTTTTGCATAAATGCTTTAGGTCCTTATTCTTGAATTGACCTCTGTTATCAGTGATAATCTCATAAGGCACTCCAAATCGGCAAATAATATGATTCAAGATAAACAAAGAGATAGTCTTCCCTAAAGCAACAGAAAGTGGCACAACTTCCACCCATTTTGTAAAGTAGTCAGTGGCAGTAATAATGAACTTATGTCCACCTGATGAGTTGGGATGAATCTGCCCAACTAGATCAAAGGCCCAGTGCTGAAATGGCCAATGAGAAACAGAAGGAATCGGCTCCCTACCTGGAGCATGAATCAGGTTTTCATGTTTCTGACATTTTTCACAAGACTTAGCAAAGGCTACTACATCTATCTACATTATGGGCCAATAATACCCTGCCCTAAGCAACCTTCGGGCCATGGCAAGACCATTAGAATGTCCACCACAAATGCCCTTGTGGATGTCAACTAACGCTTGGTCGGATTCCTCCTTTTCCAAGCACCTAAGGAGCGTCCCATCTAAACCCCTCCTATATAAATCACCAGAGATAAGGGTGTGGTGAGAGGCATTATGGATGAGGTTTTGGCATTTAGAATGGTTGAATGTGTTGGGGATGATGCCATCATGAAGATATGAATAGATAGCACCATATCGGGAAGATTCATGTGTGACAAGGGTACAAATGACATGGCTTTCAGATGAGTCAAAGATGGGATGGTGTAGCTCTTCCACCAGGAATTCGAATCTTGATTCATGTGTTTCCAACTGAAGGAGTGAAGCTAATGTGGCCATAGCATCTACAGCTTTGTTCTCTGTCCTAGGGATCTGTTGAAATGTCACAAATGTAAAGTAACGTCTCAATGAGTTAACCATCTTTTTGTAGGGTATCAATTTATCATCCTTGGTGTGATATTCCTCATTGACTTAGTTGATGATTAACTGGGAATCCCCTAAGACATGTAACTCTGTTATGTTCCATTCTATAGCCATTCTCAATCCATTGGTTAAAGCTTCATATTCTGCAATATTATTCATACATAGGAATAAAAGTTTGTAAGACTTTGGAATATTGTACCCATGTGGAGAGACAAATAATACTCTAGCACCTGATCCATTTTGCATGTGGGAACCATCAAAGAACATTTTCCAAGTGTGAGTAGTCATATATAGGATGTGTTCATCTGGGAATTCCACTTGAACAGGCATACTATCCTTAATTGGGAAATCAGCTAATTGGTCAGCAATAGCTTGCCCTTTGATGGCCTTCCTTTCAACGTACTCTATGTTAAATTCAGTTAAGACCATCATCCATTTAGCAAGTCTACCTGTGAGGGCAGCCTTACTAAGCAAGTACTTAAGAGGATCAATTTTTGCAACCAAATGTATAGTATGAGCAAGCATATAGTGTCGCAACTTTTGAGAAGCAAACACTACTGCAAGACAAGACTTCTCAATGTTAGTATAATTGATCTCATAGGAGACTAGAGTACGACTGATATAGTATATGGCCCTTTCTTTCCCAGTATCATCTAATTGAGCCAACAATGCCCCCAAGGAAGACTCTATTGCTGAAATGTATAAAATCAATGGTCTCCCAGGAATAGGCGGCATCAAAATTGGAGGATTAGCTAAATACTGTTTTATTTGATCAAGGCTCTTTTGGCAATCCTCATTCCATACACAAGAAGCACCCTTATGCAGCATCTTATTAAAGGGTTGTGCTCTATCTACCAGTTGTGAGATAAACCTCCTAATTGACTGGAGTCATCCCTGAAGACTTCTCATTTGACTAATGTTTCTTGGAGGTGGCATATCTAAAATTGCTTGGACCTTTTCGGGGTCAACCTCTATACCTTTTTCTGATATTATAAATCCTAAAAGTTTTCCTGAGGTGACACCAAATGCGCACTTCTTTGGATTCAATTTGAGTTGAAACTGCTCCATGCGATTGAGAATTACTTTCAAATCGAGAAGGTGTGCATCCCTTTTTCTTGATTTAGCCAAGGTATCATCCACATAATCTTCCATGTTCTTATGCATCATATCATGAAAAATTGTGGTCATAGCGTGTTGTTATGTTGCTCCTGCATTCTTTAACCCAAATGGCATGACATTCCAGCAATAGGTTCCCCATGCACATGTGAACACTGTTTTCTCTTGGTCTTCACGAGCTATTTTAATTTGATTATATCCTGAGAAGCCATCCATTAGAGAGTATATTTCATAACCCACTGTCATGTCCACTATCATGTCAATGTTTGGATGTGGAAAATCATCCTTTGGGCATGCTTTGTTTAAATCTCTAAAATTTGTGCATACATGAATGGACCCATCATGTTTGGAAACTGGTACTATGTATGAGATCCATTTTGCATAATTGATGGCTCTGATGAATCCAGCTCTCAAAAGTTTTTCTAATTCCACTTTGACAAGGAGAGCTACATGTGGATGCATTTTTCCGAGTCTCTGTTTCACTGGTTTGACTCCTGGAGCTATGGATAAGTGATGCATTATAAGATATGTGTCAAGCCCTGGCATGTCTGAATAGGTCCATGCAAAATTAATTTTCTTCTTTTGTAAGAATTGTATATATGCCTTGGTTTCTTCTTCTGATAAAGACTAAGCAAGATGAATTATTGAGGAGCTTCTTCTGTGGTCAAATTAACTGGTTTTGTTGGCTCAATCAATACTGATGATCTGTCCTAAAAATAACTTGGCAAGTTATTAAGTACCCCATCCTTAGGCACCTCAAAGAGGTTTTCACCCTTAGATACGTCATCTCTTTTTACTATTTTTGGTTTTGATACCGCCACAAAGTGGTTTTCGCCATCAGACCTATTTTTCTTTCTTTCTTTTTCTTTTATTTTTAAACTAAGGTACTTAATATCAGGCTCCATCATACTTGTTGTCGGTTCACTGGTGGAAGAAGCCATGGGTTCAAGAGCATTCAGATAGCAGGCAAGTTCATAGTCATTCTAAAAAGTGAGGAATCTAGTGAACAAGGGGTAGGTCAATGACTGGTTCAATGTTATTTATGCGAAAGGTGTTATCTCTGATGACCATACAATTGAGATTCATCAAGTCCCCTCCGAGGATACCCGAGTTAGGATTTGTCCTACCAAACGAAGTGTTAGCCACTAAGGCAATTCAAGGAGTACAATCCTCTAGTCCTATACTAAGTTCATTGGTCACATCAGGTTGGGTACTATAAGTATGGACAACATCCATGTCCAAATCAACTGTTGCATCTTAAAGTGAGTCCCATTCGTACTCATGTGAGTTTGTGTTTGAATCATTATTTGGGCCTCATGATGTAGAAGCCTCAAGGTTGGGAAAGGTTTCCCCTTCTCTAATGCTAGCATTGTTACTATCTATCGTAGCTAGGATAGCAACACTTTCCATTGTCAATCGAGCATTCATATAGTCACTATCCATCCTAGCTAGGATAGTAGGACCGTCAAGTATCAAATCTTTTGAATCTCCCCAAAGAAGATTTTTTTAAGGCACCCAATCATCAGACATGTCTTGTTGATTAGAAAGATCAGGTGTGTAGTCTGAATCACTTTCACTGTCCATCGCAGCTGGGATAGGGATGCCTTTCTTCTTCTTATTTTCAAAACCTAAGCCAACTGTTGACCTATTCTTTCATCCAAAAAGGGCATGGTTAAGAGGCTCTACTTTAGCATCCAACCTATGGCTAAGGGGACCATATCCTAGATAACCCATATTTTTAACCAACGTATACCCTCTCCCATAAGCTTTAGGTGAAGGAGCAAAGCTCTCGTTGTGTTGGTATTTTTCCTCATGATAGATCTAGTCCCTTACGGAAACTTCCTCTTTCTCTTCCTGAATAGGAACCGAAGACTCAACAAATTTTCCAAATAATGTCATTGTTGATGATGAAGGTTTCATATTTGGTGATGATTTCCCATAAGACCTAGGAGAGATCAACATTTTTGTAAAAGAATCAATTTTATAATCTCCCATCCCAAGATCTATGGTCTTAAACTTCTGCTTGCATTGTTCAAGTGAAATACTAGGGCTGTCAGCTTCCCTATTCAAAGGTACATGTGATCCAGTAGAAATGTTATTAACTGACAAAGCACTATCTCCAGGTATGCAAACTTCGACACCATTATGGGGAAACTTAACACACTGGTGATACATTGATGGGACTGCTTGCATTTCATGAATCCATGGCCTACCTAGCAAAATGTTGTAGGCTAAAGGACCAACATCAACAATTTAAAATAAGATGTCCTTTTCTATTGGACCAATGCGGATAGGTAAAATGGCCAATCCCTTAGAACTTCTTTCTGCTTCATCATATGCCTTGATTGTGATCTTTTTCCTTGTGTCAATGACTTCTTTAGAATATCCTAGAGCCTTCAACAAACTCATGGTACAAATATTGAGCCCCGCACCCCCATCTATCAATACACACCTGACACAAGTTTTATGAATCATGACTTCGATGTGTAAGGCCAAGTTATGTGGGTGACTGATGGATTTTTTGTCTTCTTCTGAGAAAGTGAGGTAATGAGGGCTAGCCAAATGGTTGACCATATTCTAAAATTGATCAATATCTAAGTTTTTAGGGACACTGGCTGCTCGCAAAGCATCCTCAAGGACACGCTTGTGCTTAGGGGACAATTCTAAAAGTTCAAAAATAGATATCTGCGCTGGTGTACATTGTAATTGGTCAATAAGGTTATAATTGGAATCAGGACCAACAACAAATTTAGGAAGAACACCCTTGGACATGGGCTACTTAGACTTGCTAGAGCTAGGACCTCTGATAATAATGGGAGCTTGAGCCTGACCCCTAGTGATAGCATTGAGGGATTGGGGCATCTTTCGTGAGTGAGGACCTCTTAGCACCAGAATGGGTCCTTCATCAAACATTGGAGTTGAATCTTCATCATATCCATAAGGATCTTTCCCTCTCATCATGTTAATATTGTCATCAGCCACTTCAAGCATGTTAATAACATTTTCAGCATTTGTGTAGGTATAGTTGATAGCAGCCTTGCCATGCTTGCTATTAGAGTTCTCCCCTTTCTCATATTTGGGAAAGGGTTCTTTAAAAGCCTTATGACCCGCATTAGTAGTTAAACCATCAACTTGTAATCACCCTTTTTCAATGAGGTCTTGGACAAGATTTTTAAGCCTAAAAAAAATTTCTATATCATGTCCAATTCCATTGTGGAAGACACAAAAGGCTTTCTCATACCACCAATGAGGTTTAGGATCGGGTATGCGGTGCTTGGCAGGATCCTGAGGTTGCACCAAATTATGAGCAATTAGTGTCTTGAAAATGTCTGCATAGGAGTCCCCAAGTTTGGTGAATTATCTCTTTTCCTTCTTAGGTTTCCCTTGATACTTGGGTTTGTTCTCTTGTTGTCCCGAGGACACTTGTAGCTTCATGGCTTGTACTGCATTGGAGAGATTAAGAACTCCTTCATTCTTAGGTTGTGGTGAGTCAACAACTCTGTCATTGACCACCTGTTTATTCTTGTTCCAATAGGAGTTCTTTCTGTCCTTATAACCATTATTGTTGTTTTTTTGGCCATTGTTGTTATTAGTGGATTTAGCCAAAATTCCTTGTTCTTTTAGGACATCCTCTATGTGACATGTCACTTCTACCATGGTATCAAAAGAATTAAATGGTATCTTTCTTACCTCATATCTTAATTCTGGCACTAAGTTACTCACAATGATGTCTATTCTTTCCTCCTCAAGAATTGTCCTTGGATATTTTGAGCACAAACATCTCCATCTTTGTAGGAAAGTGACAAAAGGTTCTCCTTGATTTTGTTTAAGCTTGCACAAATCAAGCATTGTGACTGACCTTGATAGATTATAAGCAAAATGCTAAACAAATCTTTGGACGAGTTCTTTAAATGACTTTACTGGAGGAGTAAGGTTGGTGAACCACTCCATGGATTGACCTTTAAGACTTCTCAGAAATAATCTCATCAAGTAGGATTCTTCATGATGAAAAGAAAAGCTCATTATGTAGAACTGTCAAACATGGTCATGAGGGTCACCAACGCCATCATATTTGTCCTAGGTTGGAAACTCAACTTTCTTAGGGAACTCAACCAACACCACACTCTTGTCAATCGGGTTGGGACATATGGAGTCCAAATTAAATGTGCTCTTAGGAGCCCTCATCCTTTCTATATCCTTCTGCATTTGCATGATCACCTCATTGGTCGAAGAATTTTATTTCTTAATCTTTTGGTGGACGTCAAAATCATATGGAACTTTAGCACCTTTGTTGATAAGGCTTTCTAGGAATTGATCCTTGTTTTGTTCCACATATCGTTCTACATATGCTTGAAAGGATGGTTCTTGTTGCATAGTCATAAAATCCATATGATAAAATTTGGCATAACTTCCTCCATGTTGTGAGCCATGATGTGCTTGTTGGGAGGGTTGCTTTGAATGTCTATGAGGTGATCATCTCCTATGATGATCATATCTTGAAGCCCTTCTTCCTCTAGGGCTCGGGATCGTGAGGGTGTCTTTGATCTTCTTTAGGACTTGGCGAAGGGGTAGATGGGAGTGAGTTGGTCCCACTATTGGTTCCCCTCCCATTGAATCAGCTTTGGAGTTGTTGTGCATAGAGTCTATCTTCTTCTTCTTGGGTGACTCTCTTCCTTATGTCCAATAATGCACGTTCCTCTTCTTCTAGTTGTCTAAATTTCTCCTTTTTAGCAACTTGTTCATCCAAATAGGCTTGCTTCTCCCTCTCAATGCTTTTTAATCTCGTATTTGCATATCGAGAGGTATCTTTAAGTGGAGAGGATGGTCTCGAATGCCTTATTGCATTGGCTATGTTTATGTGGTGATCACTAGATTCATTGTTCTGGTCCTCGTGTTGTGACCCTAAATCTGAGTGAGTTTGCTTATGATGTCTCTCGGCTCGTTGGTGAGCATCAAAATACCTCACGTTGTTGGGAGGTGACCTAGGTGGACTAGCATGAGAAGAACCACCGTACTCTCTCCTATGCCGTTGGAAGATATCCTCAAGAGTTTGATTCATGGCTTCTCTTTGTTGTCGAGTGAAAGTGTAACTCATGTCCATGCTTGATGAAAGTGGTACAAAAGAGGTGCTCACTTCACTAGGATTAGCTTTTGGATTAAAACAAACCTTAGATTCACTCTTAGGTGATTGATCAAAAAGGGGTCCTTTTCCCTTATGCTGTCAACGAGTCTTAACTGGTGGTAACTAGCTAAAGGCAACAGGGGGTCACTTCCGTTGATTGACTTGGTACCTTGTTGTAACTGACATGAAAGAAAGATACTCTCAATGATAAGATGACCTCTCAAAGTGTCAGCACCAAACTAGGATAATCAAAGTCCTCTATTGTCCAAAGAGAAATGAAAAGATAGAAAAGGGGCTTTACCAACACTGTCAAAGAGGTGCTTCAAATCAAAGGGTGACTACCCTTGCACTTTAGAACTAGGAGGTTCGACTAGGCCAAAATATAATTGAAATTGAGATTTAAATGAAAGTGATTTGGACAATAAGAGCACTTAAAATTTTCCAAGAATGTAGCTGACAATCCTAGAGATGAACCTTGGCACCAAGAATGGCCTTCTTAATTTGACAATTATTCCCAAAGTGATTTCATAAATTAGATGATGCTATCCCGGAGGACTAAAACTAGAAATCTAGAGTCAAGACAGGTCTCAAACGACAGAGCAAGAAGCCTACTCCAAGACCTAACCTGACTAACAGCAATTGAAACTAATCAGATTGCAAGCACAACAGAAATTAACCAGGTGATATACTCCGGGCTACTGGGGTGATACACCTACAACCGGGCGATACTTCACCTTATACCAGGCGATAGACCTTACAATAGTTGAGCGATAAACACCAGGCAGGTCAGGCGATAGTCTATCCGGGGTGAACTATCACATGATATTTCCTCTCAAAGCAGGCGATACTTTTTGGACCCACAAAGTATCATCTGATATTTCACTCTAAAGGATGCGATACTATTGCAAAATTGCTTAACTCTTGACCAGAACTGTGTAAAATTTATGTTTTTGGGTTTGTTTGGTCAAAATTTTTGGTTTGAGGGTTGATGTTTTCGATTTCAATCACAATATCAGCAGAATTTTGGCAGGTTTGCAAACAGTGAGGGATCAAACATGTCTCAAACACTTGAAACAAGGGCAAAAGCAACCTTGCCAAGACAAACACTTGTGATATCAGAATTGAAAAAGCACCCTATGAATGTTACCGATTGTTTGTATGTAAGAACGTTTACACTGGCATCACACAACCGAAGACAATTCAAGAAAATCTATCCTAAAAAGGTCAAAGCTCAATACTTACCAACTTAGCCCACAACTTGATGCCCCCTTGCCTCACACCAAGTGGTTACCCACGAGAGATATTGACTTTGTCATGGAAGTGTCAAATGACACAACCAAAGGGACACATATGGTGAGTATCTTAAGGTGATCCGGGTAAACCACTTGGATCAATCCTTGCACTACGAAGATAAGCGGCTAAACAAGGTGGCTTCTGTCTAATGGTTCTTAATAAATATTTCCATTCATAACACCCATCTTTCTCCTCAAAGAGGACTCAGACCTCGTGGCCTCAAGAGTACCTTAAGCATTCTTGTTTAATGTTTTCCCCATGGTCGCAATCCCATGAGCTACTCACATCAAACGAAGACAAGTGTTATGTCTACCAAGGTTTTTGGTGTCCTTGATAGCCTTGAGATTATAGTGAGTTGGAATCACTTGCCACCAAGGAAAATGATGACAAGGTTATCCCCACTTGAGTTGTTCCTCTTAATTTCTCAAGAGAAGGCCCACTAAAGGATTCCTAAACTAAACAAAATTGGATAATTTTTTAAGTTCAAGGTTTTTGGTTCACCTCAAGGGTGAAGAGCATACTCCCCTATCTCAAAAACTTCTCCCAAACACACCAAGCAAAGAGATTCAATTACTCCCTTGCTTCCGAAACCTTAAGATGGGTCAAGATTTTTTGATTCACCTAAAGGTGAAGAGCATACTTCTCCTACCACCTCAAAATCTCTTTCACAAGGTATTAAAGTTCCTAATAAATGAAACAACTAGTTTTTGCCACACTTAAAAGGAAAGCAAATAAACAAGCAAGATTTTGTATTTTTTTTTGTTTCTATGCTTTTTGGGAAGCCTTGCAAAAACTGTTAGTAGCCCTCTTTGACATGCGATTTTTGGAAAACTTCTTAAGCAAAGGCACCTACAACCACAACTAGTTAGACCCACAAGGTTAGCAACATCCAAAATCTAAATGAAAATATTTGCAAGAAACTGATTTACCTAAGCTAAGAGATGGAGGTTAGACCTATCTAAATACAGTAAAGTAAACCAGCAAACTAAATATGATCAGATTCAGATGATAAAACTTGAACTGCAGGTCTTTTTCAGATCAGGTGATATACCTCAAACGTCACCAGTATCACGCGATACAGTTTCCTATATTCGCGCGATATACCTCAGTTCGGGCGATATACTTCTCTATACGCGGGTGATACTTCGCACGACACCAAGCGATATACCTTAATACTGACTGGTGATTCTTCTCAGGGGTGAAGTGTCGCACTGGTATAGTAAGGTATATCATGCGATATACCTGAGAAGTATCGCGCGATATTCTGAGACAAAAAACTAGAGACTGCAAAATTTCTAAAAAATAATCCAAAAAATGACAAAAATACAAGAAACTAAAGGACAAAGCCTATCTACTCTGCCCCACGGTGGGTGCCAGAAATGTACACACTAAAATGGTGTACTTCTATGAACCATTACATGCAAGGTTGCTCAAGAATGAGGCCTCACAAAGTCGCTCATAGCTCTCTATGCATGGAGTTGCAAGGGACTATGATGTATTTGCTCTCAGCTAGAGCTACAAGCTTGTGATCTTGCTAGTCAACCACACAACGAGAGATTCAAATGAGGACAAGGGCAACAGTGCCAATATCCTCAAGAATCACTATGAAAATGCAATGCAAACTAGTCTAGAGAAATGAAAATGCAATGCAACTAAGCTATGAAATGGAAAGAACAAGTGTTACAAATCCCTCCTATTAAGCTATGTGAAGTTATGCTATTGCATAAAAGGAAATCTAAGCTATGAAAGTCATGAAAATGAAACTACTATGTAAGAATGTAAACTAAACTATGAAGCAAATGAAGAAATCTAAAGTAGGATGCAACAATGATCTCTAAAAGGCTTCAAAGTCTTCAAGGATTCCTGCAGCATAAGGTTAGCATAAAACGTGATATGCAAATGAAGGAGAGAGCTTTCCTTTTATAAGAAATGCAAAGGAGTGGACCATTGAGATTAAGAGGCAAAAGTCTTAATCGGTGGTGGAGCTTAAAAGAGGAGTGATCTGTGTGCACAAGTATCCTCCAATAGGAATTGACTTTGTGTCCATGTGAGACAAAAGTGCTTTTTTTCTTTTTGTAAAATAGGAATAATGCTTTATTTGTGCAACTTAGGACAAGAGTAAAGGTGGGGCTTTTTATTTAATCCAAAGGGGAGGAAATATTCCTTTTAATCAAATAAAGACTTAGGATAAATGATTAGCCCATAGGATAAAAATTTAATATATGATCAAAATTAAGACTTGATCAAGAAATTGATAATGTTGAAAATATTGATTATTGATCAAAATGATTCAGGGTTGATAAATCAAATAAATGGGGCCCAAAGTCTAGGCGACCATTTTTGGGTGCATACAATAGTCAATGCCCAAACATAGAAATTGAGTTTGCATCTTGTTCTTCCAAATGTCAAAGTTTTTAGGATAAATTTTTGGACCATCCTTCTTATAGAATGTCATCTCGAAGATCACCTCAAGCTATTAAGATTTCTCTTTAAGGACTAGTAGCTCTGATACCAATTATTAGGAATAACAATCCACAATACAACTGAGGGGGGGCAGGGGGGGTGAATCAACTATAAGATAGATTATTAAACTTTAAACTTTAACTCGAAGCAATATCAGATCCAATGAACACAATGAATGCCAACACAACAACACAATATTTTGGTCTCAGAGAAACCCTATTAAAGGAAATAACCCTGGTGGGAATTATCACCCACAAATGATGTACAAAGAGTATAGTATCCTTGTTAGAATATTTAGCCATATTAGGAGCTTATTAAACCATTAGAGTACATAGTCCTTGTTAGAGGACAGACCCTATTAGGAGTCAAGAAAGAAGGGTGGGCTCACTGTCCAAAGAAGGTTAAATCCACCTTTAGAACTCACTATTCGCAACAAGTTTATATGAAGACATACACAATCTTTTGAACTGTCTAACAACAACTGTCTTTGCTTCATTAGTTCCAATGAAGTTCACTAGTAATCCTCAGCTCTACATCCAATAGACACAAGCTCGCAGCTTCTTACAATCTTCTTTATATCACATACATTCTCATCATATCTTTTTCAAAAAAAAGATCTTACATATATATGATGAATCACAACTGATTGAATATCTGAGATGAACTGAAGAACTATGAGTAGAAATCATCGAGTACTTAAATGATATGTAAGATGATTAAATTAGTCAATATGTTGACATTGATGTCAACTAGCCTTGACAATACTTATCATGTTAAGTTACAAATATCTAAACATCAGTGGAACAAGAAAAGATGAAGAACAAAGATATTTACATGAGGAAAAAATGAATATGACAGAGAAGGAAAAGGTAAACATTGGATAGATTATTTAATGAGGCTATGACTATATATTGTTGAGTTGATCATGTTGCATTAATCTATCTTGAAGAATAGACTCAAAATTGAACAAGTCAATGTGGTCAGTAATTGAAGTTTTATGTATACACCGAACCAGTGCAGTGTATACTGAGTGACAGTATTAACTGAGCTATTCTAACTAGTCATCACTGACACATTTTTATAATAACTGAGTATGAATGAAAACATTAAATGCTAAGGTTAGCCGACTAAATATGATGAGCCAAATTTTGTTATGATTTCAAGGTTAAGGATGAAATTTGTTTTGAGATCCATGGCTGAAAAAATTTGAAGATGATCTAAAGGATGAGATTGAAATGTGTTATGAATACATCTACTGAGGAAGGTTTAAGAGGCAAAATGGATGAAGGAGATTAAGCAGTAAAATCTAATGGTTGAAAAGAAAAAATTTTACCTGTCTATTTAAGAGACATGAGTTTCATTATTGAAAAACAACCAAAAGAAGGAGACTACAGTGAATTCATGTGAAGACTATTTTCAAGCATGCTTGATCAAACTAGTTTTTGAAGAACCAAGCTGCATAGTTTTTACCGAGCATCAAAGAATCATTTGCCGAGAAAAAGTAAGTTGAGATATTGAAGAAAGTGAATTTTTTAATGATCGGAGGATTATTTCTAAGGGCTTAGCATAGATCTGAATATCTGCAATTGAGTTGTATTTGAATCATATCATTATTGTATCAGTTTAACCATTGATTCAGAAAAATCTCTTAACCGAGTGGACTTGACAGTCTTATGTTCTACACTATGACATTCTACTGAATGTAAAGTGTTATCTTGTTGACCCCATAGTGAATGTTGGACAAAATTTAATGGTTAGTGTTAAATCCTCTAACAAGGTCACACTTGACAGTGTGTATTGTAACCTTTAACAAGGTTGGCTCTTCACCGAGTTCACTTCAGAAGAGTGAAATATTTTGGGTTACCGGTCCCACATGGTTTTTCCCTTAACAGGGTTTCCACATTAAATCATTGTGTTATGTGTTTCTTGTTATGATTTTTTTTCTATCATACTTTACATACTGCATAATTGATTTAGTCGCTAATCACATTTGGATATTTACTCGTAATTGGTAAAATTACAAAGATAGATTAAGTTTATATGTTACCAAGCTGCATATTTTGGATAAATTGTTTTGTGGAGTACATATTTGTATTTGGGACTATAGGATAACTAATCTAGCTAATTCACTCCCCCTCTCATTTATTCTAACAATTGGTATCAGAGCTATATTGGTAGCTTGGAAGAAAGTTTTAAGGAATTAAGAAGAGATCACAAGATGTACAAGAGGGAAGTGTCGAAGCTGATCAAAGGGAGATTTACTACATGGAAAAGTCAGATGAGACTTCACATATCTGGAATTGGAGATTCTGCAATATCTTTAATGGAGAATGGATACTTACAATTGAATGTTAAACCTTTAACTCTTGATCAATTGAAAGGCCAACATGAACACAACATGACTATGCTAGAGATTGTTGATGCTCTATCTGATGCTGAATCTGAGGATGTCAAAGATTGCACTATAATGAAGCAGATGTGGGATAAAATTGCTCTAGCTCATGGAGGTGATGTGAACATGATGAGATCCAGAGCTAAAAGTTTGAGAGGCCGATTTGATGACATGAAGATGAAGAAAGGAGAAAATATTACACAATACTCAAACTAAATCAAGGAGGTAGTCAATGATATTCAAGGAGCTGAAGGAATCATTGATGAAGAAACTGTGATAAGTAAGATACTGAGAACCTTGCTGCCTTTCTATGCAATCAGGATATCTACTATTCATGAAATGAGGTCTACACCTAATAACACTCTTACTCTTGATAGTTTGATTGAAAAGATAACAACTTTTGAGCTGAATAACTTTGATAGTAGTGTTGTACCCAATGTTGAATTTGAATTTATGTATACTCTTAAGATTGGTAAATCTAGTAGTAAGCATAACATAAAGAATGAAAGTGATAGTAACACTGATGATGAGCTTGATGAACTTGAAGCAATAATGGCTCGAAGACTACAGAAAGGTAAAGGAAGATATAAGGGAAAGTTATCTTTAGCTTGTTTTACTTGTAAAGAAGTTGGCCATATTGCTACTAGGTGTCCTAATAGGAAAGAAGAAGATAAAGATCGAGCTGGTGATGGAAAATTTGGTAGAAGGAACAACAACTAGAATAATAGAGGAAACTAATAGTACAATAGAGACAACTGAGATTAGAGAGACAAATGAAAGAAGGCCTGTTACCTTTTAGATGATCATGATGATGATACCAACACCGACACAGATGATGATGTTGAGGTAGTGTTTGTTGTAGTGAAATATAATTCAAAAGAATAGGAAAGGTATGTAGAACCAACACTTATCTCTAAATTTAGTAGGAATGATATTTGGATCATAGATAGTGGTTGTACACATCACATGACTAATGATGAAGATAAGTTTGAGCATCTTGAGCATTATAATGGAGGCTTAGTAAAAATGGGAAATGATACACCATGTATGGTAAAAGGAAAAGGATCAATCTTTCTGAATGATAGAATTAGATGTTATAATGCATACTGGGTAAAAGGACTTCACTACAATTTTATGAGTGTAGCATAGCTCAATAATTCAGGTCACCAAGTTGCATTTGGGAGAAAAAAGGTGAAAATCTATGATGATAATGGAGCACTTGTTTGCACTAGAGGACAATCAAAAGGTAATTTGTTTTATCTTGACAATGTTGAGACTTCTTGTATATTGGTGAAAAGTGAAGATGCATTATTAGAATAACTGAGAGGGGGTGAATCAGTTAATCACTATCCCAAATCAAAATGTATAATTCAAAACAAATACTCCAACTTCTACTACTCGGTAAACATAAAATACTTTCTATCTGTGCTTTTACTAATTATCAGTCTAAACTTATAATAGTTACCAACCAAATCTAATATGTAACATGCAAAGTATGATAACAAAAAAATATCACAATCAACACATAACACAAGAGATTTAACGTGGAAACCTTGTGAAGGGAAAAACCACCTGGGACCGACAACCCAAAATATTCACTCTTCTAAAGTGACATTAGGGAAAACCCAATCCTGTTAAAGGTTTACAAACACACTGTTAGGTGTGACCTTGTTAGATGATTTTAGACTAGAAGCTATCATCCAACCAACATTCACTATGGGTTGATAGGATAACAATGTTCATTATATGAATGAGACATCATAAGACTCTCTTAGTCCACTTGGTTAAGAGATTTGACTGTGTAAAATGGTTAAATATGTAACAGTAGATGATCTTCCTTAATACAACTTCAATTGTAGATTATAGATCAATATTTTCCTCATACAAATCTTTCTAATCAATGTAACATTTAAGATTCAACAATGTATCAACTTATTGTCCATCAGTAATTGCTCTCTATAGCTTGGTAATTGTTCTATAGCTTGGTTCTCACTAACCAGTATGATCAGAATGTATGAAAATTGTTCATGCGATAATTCTGTAGAATCTTCTTCTTTGGACTCTATCATTATGAAATCTCCAGTCTCTTATATAGACATGTAAATCATTTTCTTCTCCTCCACCAGATTTTTCCACTTAATCATCTTCGTTGATTTTGCCTCTTTAAGCTTCCTCGACTGATGTGTTAATAACACATTTCAATCTACTTCATTAGATCTTCCTTTAATTATGTTAGCCATCGATCTTCGTAACAAACATTATCTGTTACCTAGATTTCATACACTTTCCAACTCATCAATCTTATCAGCTAAACTGATCATTTAATTCCTTTCTGTTCTACTTGGTTAACAAAGAAATGCATCAGTGAACACAAGCTCGGTTGACACTGTGCTCAGTATACACTACACTCCGTCGGTGTATACTGAAATGCTTCATTTACCAACAACATTACTTTGTATCTTTCAGCTATATTCTTCATCATAGATGAATGCAACATAATAAAGTCAATACCATAAGTCAATGGCCTTATGCATAAGTTACTCAGTGTATTCCTTATCCTCATCTAACATTTACATCTTCATCATGTAGATTTCTATGTTCTTCATCTCTTTCAGCTTTCTTCAGATGTTTTGGTATAGTAACTTACAAGATAAGTTCTGTCAAAACTAGTTGACATCAATGACAACATAATATTGATTTAATCATATTCCATATCTAATCAGAAACTCCTTAATGATCTTAAATCATAGATTCTTCAATTAGGTTCCAAATCAGTTGTAGTTCATCAATCCGGGGTGAACTATCACATGATATTTCCTCTCAAAGCAGGCGATACTTTTTGGACCCACAAAGTATCATGTGATATTTCACTCTAAAGGATGCGATACTATTGCAAAATTGCTTAACTCTTGACCAGAACTGTGTAAAATTTATGTTTTTGGGTTTGTTTGGTCAAAATTTTCAGTTTGAGGGTTGATGTTTTTGATTTCAATCACAATATCAGCAGAATTTTGGCAGGTTTGCAAACAGTGAGGGATCAAACATGTCTCAAACACTTGAAACAAGGGCAAAAGCAACCTTGCCAAGACAAACACTTGTGATATCAGAATTGAAAAAGCACCCTATGAATGTTACCGATTGTTTGTATGTAAGAACGTTTACACTGGCATCACACAACCGAAGACAATTCAAGAAAATCTATCCTAAAAAGGTCAAGGCTCAATACTTACCAACTTAGCCCACAACTTGATGCCCCCTTGCCTCACACCAAGTGGTTACCCATGAGAGATATTGACTTTGTCATGGAAGTGTCAAATGACACAACCAAAGGGACACATATGGTGAGTATCTTAAGGTGATCCGGGTAAACCACTTGGATCAATCCTTGCACTACGAAGATAAGCGGCTAAACAAGGTGGCTTCTGTCTAATGGTTCTTAATAAATATTTCCATTCATAACACCCATCTTTCTCCTCAAAGAGGACTCAGACCTCGTGGCCTCAAGAGTACCTTAAGCATTCTTGTTTAATGTTTTCCCCATGGTCGCAATCCCATGAGCTACTCACATCAAACGAAGACAAGTGTTATGTCTACCAAGGTTTTTGGTGTCCTTGATAGCCTTGAGATTATAGTGAGTTGGAATCACTTGCCACCAAGGAAAATGATGACAAGGTTATCCCCACTTGAGTTGTTCCTCTTAATTTCTCAAGAGAAGGCCCACTAAAGGATTCCTAAACTAAACAAAATTGGATAATTTTTTAAGTTCAAGGTTTTTGGTTCACCTCAAGGGTGAAGAGCATACTCCCCTATCTCAAAAACTTCTCCCAAACACACCAAGCAAAGAGATTCAATTACTCCCTTGCTTCCGAAATCTTAAGATGGGTCAAGATTTTTTGATTCACCTAAAGGTGAAGAGCATACTTCTCCTACCACCTCAAAATCTCTTTCACAAGGTATTAAAGTTCCTAATAAATGAAACAACTAGTTTTTGCCACACTTAAAAGGAAAGCAAATAAACAAGCAAGATTTTGTATTTTTTTTTGTTTCTATGCTTTTTGGAAAGCCTTGCAAAAACTGTTAGTAGCCCTCTTTGACATGCGATTTTTGGAAAACTTCTTAAGAAAAGGCACCTACAACCACAACTAGTTAGACCCACAAGGTTAGCAAAATCCAAAATCTAAATGAAAATATTTGCAAGAAACTGATTTACCTAAGCTAAGAGATGCAGGTTAGACCTATCTAAATACAGTAAAGTAAACCAGCAAACTAAATATGATCAGATTCAGATGATAAAACTTGAACTGCAGGTCTTTGTCAGATCAGGTGATATACCTCAAACGTCACCAGTATCACGCGATACAGTTTCCTATATTCGCGCGATATACCTCAGTTCGGGTGATATACTTCTCTATACGCGGGTGATACTTCGCACGACACCAAGCGATATACCTTAATACTGACTGGTGATTCTTCTCAGGGGTGAAGTGTCGCACTGGTATAGTAAGGTATATCATGCGATATACCTGAGAAGTATCGCGCGATATTCTGAGACAAAAAACTAGAGACTGCAAAATTTCTAAAAAATAATCCAAAAAATGACAAAAATACAAGAAACTAAAGGACAAAGCCTATCTACTCTGCCCCACGGTGGGTGCCAGAAATGTACACACTAAAATGGTGTACTTCTATGAACCATTACATGCAAGGTTGCTCAAGAATGAGGCCTCACAAAGTCGCTCATAGCTCTCTATGCATGGAGTTGCAAGGGACTATGATGTATTTGCTCTCAGCTAGAGCTACAAGCTTGTGATCTTGCTAGTCAACCACACAACGAGAGATTCAAATGAGGACAAGGGCAACAGTGCCAATATCCTCAAGAATCACTATGAAAATGCAATGCAAACTAGTCTAGAGAAATGAAAATGCAATGCAACTAAGCTATGAAATGGAAAGAACAAGTGTTACAAATCCCTCCTATTAAGCTATGTGAAGTTATGCTATTGCATAAAAGGAAATCTAAGCTATGAAAGTCATGAAAATGAAACTACTATGTAAGAATGTAAACTAAACTATGAAGCAAATGAAGAAATCTAAAGTAGGATGCAACAATGATCTCTAAAAGGCTTCAAAGTCTTCAAGGATTCCTGCAGCATAAGGTTAGCATAAAACGTGATATGCAAATGAAGGAGAGAGCTTTCCTTTTATAAGAAATGCAAAGGAGTGGACCATTGAGATTAAGAGGCAAAAGTCTTAATCGGTGGTGGAGCTTAAAAGAGGAGTGATCTGTGTGCACAAGTATCCTCCAATAGGAATTGACTTTGTGTCCATGTGAGACAAAAGTGCTTTTTTTCTTTTTGTAAAATAGGAATAATGCTTTATTTGTGCAACTTAGGACAAGAGTAAAGGTGGGGCTTTTTATTTAATCCAAAGGGGAGGAAATATTCCTTTTAATCAAATAAAGACTTAGGATAAATGATTAGCCCATAGGATAAAAATTCAATATATGATCAAAATTAAGACTTGATCAAGAAATTGATAATGTTGAAAATATTGATTATTGATCAAAATGATTCAGGGTTGATAAATCAAATAAATGGGGCCCAAAGTCTAGGCGACCATTTTTGGGTGCATACAATAGTCAATGCCCAAACATAGAAATTGAGTTTGCATCTTGTTCTTCCAAATGTCAAAGTTTTTAGGATAAATTTTTGGACCATCCTTCTTATAGAATGTCATCTCGAAGATCACCTCAAGCTATTAAGATTTCTCTTTAAGGACTAGTAGCTCTGATACCAATTATTAGGAATAACAATCCACAATACAACTGAGGGGGGGCAGGGGGGGTGAATCAACTATAAGATAGATTATTAAACTTTAAACTTTAACTCGAAGCAATATCAGATCCAATGAACACAATGAATGCCAACACAACAACACAATATTTTGGTCTCAGAGAAACCCTATTAAAGGAAATAACCCTGGTGGGAATTATCACCCACAAATGATGTACAAAGAGTATAGTATCCTTGTTAGAATATTTAGCCATATTAGGAGCTTATTACACCATTAGAGTACATAGTCCTTGTTAGAGGACAGACCCTATTAGGAGTCAAGAAAGAAGGGTGGGCTCACTGTCCAAAGAAGGTTAAATCCACCTTTAGAACTCACTATTCGCAACAAGTTTATATGAAGACATACACAATCTTTTGAACTGTCTAACAACAACTGTCTTTGCTTCATTAGTTCCAATGAAGTTCACTAGTAATCCTCAGCTCTACATCCAATAGACACAAGCTCGCAGCTTCTTACAATCTTCTTTATATCACATACATTCTCATCATATCTTTTTCAAAAAAAAGATCTTACATATATATGATGAATCACAACTGATTGAATATCTGAGATGAACTGAAGAACTATGAGTAGAAATCATCGAGTACTTAAATGATATGTAAGATGATTAAATTAGTCAATATGTTGACATTGATGTCAACTAGCCTTGACAATACTTATCATGTTAAGTTACAAATATCTAAACATCAGTGGAACAAGAAAAGATGAAGAACAAAGATATTTACATGAGGAAAAAATGAATATGACAGAGAAGGAAAAGGTAAACATTGGATAGATTATTTAATGAGGCTATGACTATATATTGTTGAGTTGATCATGTTGCATTAATCTATCTTGAAGAATAGACTCAAAATTGAACAAGTCAATGTGGTCAGTAATTGAAGTTTTATGTATACACCGAACCAGTGCAGTGTATACTGAGTGACAGTATTAACTGAGCTATTCTAACTAGTCATCACTGACACATTTTTATAATAACTGAGTATGAATGAAAACATTAAATGCTAAGGTTAGCCGACTAAATATGATGAGCCAAATTTTGTTATGATTTCAAGGTTAAGGATGAAATTTGTTTTGAGATCCATGGCTGAAAAAATTTGAAGATGATCTAAAGGATGAGATTGAAATGTGTTATGAATACATCTACTGAGGAAGGTTTAAGAGGCAAAATGGATGAAGGAGATTAAGCAGTAAAATCTAATGGTTGAAAAGAAAAAATTTTACCTGTCTATTTAAGAGACATGAGTTTCATTATTGAAAAACAACCAAAAGAAGGAGACTACAGTGAATTCATGTGAAGACTATTTTCAAGCATGCTTGATCAAACTAGTTTTTGAAGAACCAAGCTGCATAGTTTTTACCGAGCATCAAAGAATCATTTGCCGAGAAAAAGTAAGTTGAGATATTGAAGAAAGTGAATTTTTTAATGATCGGAGGATTATTTCTAAGGGCTTAGCATAGATCTGAATATTTGCAATTGAGTTGTATTTGAATCATATCATTATTGTATCAGTTTAACCATTGATTCAGAAAAATCTCTTAACCGAGTGGACTTGACAGTCTTATGTTCTACACTATGACATTCTACTGAATGTAAAGTGTTATCTTGTTGACCCCATAGTGAATGTTGGACAAAATTTAATGGTTAGTGTTAAATCCTCTAACAAGGTCACACTTGACAGTGTGTATTGTAACCTTTAACAAGGTTGGCTCTTCACCGAGTTCACTTCAGAAGAGTGAAATATTTTGGGTTACCGGTCCCACATGGTTTTTCCCTTAACAGGGTTTCCACATTAAATCATTGTGTTATGTGTTTCTTGTTATGATTTTTTTTCTATCATACTTTACATACTGCATAATTGATTTAGTCGCTAATCACATTTGGATATTTACTCGTAATTGGTAAAATTACAAAGATAGATTAAGTTTATATGTTACCAAGCTGCATATTTTGGATAAATTGTTTTGTGGAGTACATATTTGTATTTGGGACTATAGGATAACTAATCTAGCTAATTCACTCCCCCTCTCATTTATTCTAACAATTGGTATCAGAGCTATATTGGTAGCTTGGAAGAAAGTTTTAAGGAATTAAGAAGAGATCACAAGATGTACAAGAGGGAAGTGTCGAAGCTGATCAAAGGGAGATTTACTACATGGAAAAGTCAGATGAGACTTCACATATCTGGAATTGGAGATTCTGCAATATCTTTAATGGAGAATGGATACTTACAATTGAATGTTAAACCTTTAACTCTTGATCAATTGAAAGGCCAACATGAACACAACATGACTATGCTAGAGATTGTTGATGCTCTATCTGATGCTGAATCTGAGGATGTCAAAGATTGCACTATAATGAAGCAGATGTGGGATAAAATTGCTCTAGCTCATGGAGGTGATGTGAACATGATGAGATCCAGAGCTAAAAGTTTGAGAGGCCGATTTGATGACATGAAGATGAAGAAAGGAGAAAATATTACACAATACTCAAACTAAATCAAGGAGGTAGTCAATGATATTCAAGGAGCTGAAGGAATCATTGATGAAGAAACTGTGATAAGTAAGATACTGAGAACCTTGCTGCCTTTCTATGCAATCAGGATATCTACTATTCATGAAATGAGGTCTACACCTAATAACACTCTTACTCTTGATAGTTTGATTGAAAAGATAACAACTTTTGAGCTGAATAACTTTGATAGTAGTGTTGTACCCAATGTTGAATTTGAATTTATGTATACTCTTAAGATTGGTAAATCTAGTAGTAAGCATAACATAAAGAATGAAAGTGATAGTAACACTGATGATGAGCTTGATGAACTTGAAGCAATAATGGCTCGAAGACTACAGAAAGGTAAAGGAAGATATAAGGGAAAGTTATCTTTAGCTTGTTTTACTTGTAAAGAAGTTGGCCATATTGCTACTAGGTGTCCTAATAGGAAAGAAGAAGATAAAGATCGAGCTGGTGATGGAAAATTTGGTAGAAGGAACAACAACTAGAATAATAGAGGAAACTAATAGTACAATAGAGACAACTGAGATTAGAGAGACAAATGAAAGAAGGCCTGTTACCTTTTAGATGATCATGATGATGATACCAACACCGACACAGATGATGATGTTGAGGTAGTGTTTGTTGTAGTGAAATATAATTCAAAAGAATAGGAAAGGTATGTAGAACCAACACTTATCTCTAAATTTAGTAGGAATGATATTTGGATCATAGATAGTGGTTGTACACATCACATGACTAATGATGAAGATAAGTTTGAGCATCTTGAGCATTATAATGGAGGCTTAGTAAAAATGGGAAATGATACACCATGTATGGTAAAAGGAAAAGGATCAATCTTTCTGAATGATAGAATTAGATGTTATAATGCATACTGGGTAAAAGGACTTCACTACAATTTTATGAGTGTAGCATAGCTCAATAATTCAGGTCACCAAGTTGCATTTGGGAGAAAAAAGGTGAAAATCTATGATGATAATGGAGCACTTGTTTGCACTAGAGGACAATCAAAAGGTAATTTGTTTTATCTTGACAATGTTGAGACTTCTTGTATATTGGTGAAAAGTGAAGATGCATTATTAGAATAACTGAGAGGGGGTGAATCAGTTAATCACTATCCCAAATCAAAATGTATAATTCAAAACAAATACTCCAACTTCTACTACTCGGTAAACATAAAATACTTTCTATCTGTGCTTTTACTAATTATCAGTCTAAACTTATAATAGTTACCAACCAAATCTAATATGTAACATGCAAAGTATGATAACAAAAAAATATCACAATCAACACATAACACAAGAGATTTAACGTGGAAACCTTGTGAAGGGAAAAACCACCTGGGACCGACAACCCAAAATATTCACTCTTCTAAAGTGACATTAGGGAAAACCCAATCCTGTTAAAGGTTTACAAACACACTGTTAGGTGTGACCTTGTTAGATGATTTTAGACTAGAAGCTATCATCCAACCAACATTCACTATGGGTTGATAGGATAACAATGTTCATTATATGAATGAGACATCATAAGACTCTCTTAGTCCACTTGGTTAAGAGATTTGACTGTGTAAAATGGTTAAATATGTAACAGTAGATGATCTTCCTTAATACAACTTCAATTGTAGATTATAGATCAATATTTTCCTCATACAAATCTTTCTAATCAATGTAACATTTAAGATTCAACAATGTATCAACTTATTGTCCATCAGTAATTGCTCTCTATAGCTTGGTAATTGTTCTATAGCTTGGTTCTCACTAACCAGTATGATCAGAATGTATGAAAATTGTTCATGCGATAATTCTGTAGAATCTTCTTCTTTGGACTCTATCATTATGAAATCTCCAGTCTCTTATATAGACATGTAAATCATTTTCTTCTCCTCCACCAGATTTTTCCACTTAATCATCTTCGTTGATTTTGCCTCTTTAAGCTTCCTCGACTGATGTGTTAATAACACATTTCAATCTACTTCATTAGATCTTCCTTTAATTATGTTAGCCATCGATCTTCGTAACAAACATTATCTGTTACCTAGATTTCATACACTTTCCAACTCATCAATCTTATCAACTAAACTGATCATTTAATTCCTTTCTGTTCTACTTGGTTAACAAAGAAATGCATCAGTGAACACAAGCTCGGTTGACACTGTGCTCAGTATACACTACACTCCGTCGGTGTATACTGAAATGCTTCATTTACCAACAACATTACTTTGTATCTTTCAGCTATATTCTTCATCATAGATGAATGCAACATAATAAAGTCAATACCATAAGTCAATGGCCTTATGCATAAGTTACTCAGTGTATTCCTTATCCTCATCTAACATTTACATCTTCATCATGTAGATTTCTATGTTCTTCATCTCTTTCAGCTTTCTTCAGATGTTTTGGTATAGTAACTTACAAGATAAGTTCTGTCAAAACTAGTTGACATCAATGACAACATAATATTGATTTAATCATATTCCATATCTAATCAGAAACTCCTTAATGATCTTAAATCATAGATTCTTCAATTAGGTTCCAAATCAGTTGTAGTTCATCAATCTCTCCCTTTAGCATTGATGGCAACTCAAGTAATATGAAATGTACCATACACATACCAAACATGTATTCTACAACTCTGTAAACAAATGCTATAAGTCAAATAGACTTAATATGTTTAATCACTACGTTGCTCAACATTTGTAATGTTGTGATGCCAATCATTAGACATGCTCTTTTCAATTCTCCTATTCTTGCTTTTGTTCCTTTCAGATTATCTCTCCCTTAGATAGTTCTCATTGGTGGATGTTTGTTTCTCCTTTCATATTATTTATCTCTCCCTTTGACAATAATGCCAAAGAAACAAATAAACAAATAACTCTGTCTTAGATGATCAGTTGTTAGAATATTAAAGAGCTTTGTTTTCCACTACATTCTCTATATCTCAATATACTGACATCCCAATCTGTTTTAGTTTCCCAAACTTAATCACAACCTTGAACATGATTGAAAGTGTGAACTATGCTGCATCAACATGTGTGATCTTCTGATAAAAGTAGGCTAATGCAACATCTAGATCACCTTAGTGACCAATAGATAGGGGACGTACCCCAAGTCTAGTCCTCAAGTATTGAAATGCGTCATTCGATAGAGGCTTTGTAAAGATATCTGAAAGTTGTTCTTTGGATGTAAAAAATTCTAACTTCACTTGCTTCTCCTACACTTGTTCTCTTAAGTAATGATACTTAATAGATATATGCTTTTTCTTAGAGTGCATCACTGGATTCTTTGAAATATTAATGGCACTAGTGTTGTCACAGTATATAATCACCGAGTCAGTGATTACCTCATTCATTCCTTCCAACACTTGATGCATGCAATGTTTGAGCAATTAGTAGTAGCAGCAACATACTCTACTTTAGCTATAGACTAAGAAATACAAGCCTGCTTTTTACATGTCTAGGTTACAAGTCTTTCACCAAAGAAAAATGCTCCTCCGGTGGTGCTTTTTCTATCATCTACATTTCTAGCCCAATCAACATCGGTGTATACCTTCAGCTCAAACTTTCCTTCCTTAGGATACCAAATGCCATAATCCTCTATCTTTTTCAGGTATCTTAAGACTCTTTTAGTAGCAATCATGTGTGATTCTCTAGGGTTAGCATAAAATCTAGCAACAATTCCCACAACATGTGCTATATCTAGTCTACTGTGAACTACATACATTAGCTTACCAATCATGGATCGGTAAAGTGTCTGATTTACCTCTATAGTTTCATCGTCCTTTGTTAGTTTACATCTAGTAGCCATCGGTGTTCCCACAAGTTTAGCATCTTCCATGCCAAATGTCTTCAATACTTCCTTTATGTATTTAGATTGTGTGATGAATATCCCATCACTCTGCTGAATCACTTGTAGTCCTAGAAAGAACTTAATCTCTCTGAACATAGACATTTCAAACTCCTTTTGCATTTCATCAGAAAATGCTTTTCATATATGATCTTTTCCTCCAAAAGTAATATCATCCACAAATGTCTTAGCAAGAAGAATAGTATCATCAGTATCACCTTTCATATACAAATTGTTGTTTTCACTTATTCTAACAAATCCAATACTTAGCAAGTAAGTATGTAGTCTTTCATACCAGGCTCTCGATGCTTTCTTCAAACCATATAAAGCTTTATGTAATCTACATACCATGTCTCTATTGTCTAGATCAACAAACCCTTCAGGTTGTTCTATGTAGACTTCTTCCTCAAGTATACCATTCAGAAATGCTGACTTCACGTCCATTTAATAGACTTTGAATTTCTTGTGTGAAACATATGCAAGTAGCATTCTAACTCCTTCTAATCTAGAAATAGGTTCAAATGTTTCACCATAGTCAATGCCTTCTTCCTATCCATATCCCTTGCATACCAATCTAGCTTTATTTCTTGTAACTTTACCATTTTCATTCAACTTGTTCCTGAATATCCATTTAGTACCAATAACATTTTTGTCTTTTGGTCAGGGTACTAAGCTCTAGGTTTGGTTCTTTTCTATTTTCTCTATTTCCTCTTTCATTGCATTAACCCATTCTTCATTCTCTAGTGCAACTTTCACAATTTTTGGTTCAAATTCACAAACTAGACATGTACCTTGTCTTGCTTTGCTCCTAGTTTGCATTCCAAATTGTCTATCTCCAATAATTTGTGTCTTAGGATGATGTCTCCTAAAAAATCTAGCTAGTACTCAGTCTCTTCTTTCTTGTTCATCCTTTTTAGGCTCATTATCTTTCTCAGTAGCTCCATCTTGTTCGTCGGTTTGTTCTTCCTGCTGTTCTGCATTGTTTTCCTGCTAACCGGTTATAATAGGTTGCGACTTTGGTAGATAATCAAGTTGTTCAATGTAAGTGAATCTACCATAGTCTTCCAATTCCTTTGTACTTTCCTCTATTTTCTTGTCATCAAACTCATCAACATGAACATTAGTGCTTTCAATTATCTTATTTGTAACCTTATTAAAACATTTATATGCTTTACTTTTGGTAGAATATCCTAAGAATATTCTTTCATCTCCTTTAGAATCAAATTTTCCATTTCTCTCATTTTTCAAAATAAAGCATTTACTTCCAAAAATCTTGAAATAACTTACAGTAGGTTTGTGTCCAAACCATAGTTCATAAGGTGTCTAGTTGGTGTCCTTCTTCAGTTGTACTCAGTTAAGAACATATATAGCTAGACTGATAGCTTCCCTCCAATATGTTTGAGCAACATTCTTTTGTATCATCAGTGTTCTAGCACAATTAATTATTGACTTGTTCCTTCCTTTACTAATGCCATTTTGCTGAGGTGTCCTCGGTGTAGAGACCTGTCTTTTAATACTGTGCTCATTACAGAAATTAGTAAATTCATCAGAGATAAATTCACCTCCTCTATCAGATCTTAAGAATTTAATTTCTTTACCAATCTCTTTCTCTACCTTAGCTTTATACCATTTAAACATCTTAAAAGCTTCAAATTTCTGTTTCAGGAATATAACAGTCATCAGTCTAGTATAGTCATCAACAAAAAGAATAAAGTATCTATCACCAGAATAACTCTGAGTTCTCATAGGACCACACAGGTCGGTATGAACCAAATCAAGTATCTTCTTTGTTGATTATTCTTTTCTTTTGAAACTAGATTTAGTCATCTTACCTTTTTTACATTCATGGCACATAGCATGATCAAGTTTTGACAAGTTAGGTAAACCTCTAACTCTTCTCTTTTTGCTAATCTTGATCATGTTGTCAAAGTTAACATGGCATAACCTTTTGTTCCACAACCATGCATCTTCATCCTTCATTAACAAACAAGAAGACTAATCAATATCAATATAAAATAGGTTATCTCTGGATTGTGTACCACTTTTGACAAGTCTTCCTCCATCATCATAAATTTTCACCTTTTTACTCTCAAAAGCAAGTCGGTGGCCTGAATTGTTCAGCTATGCCACACTTAACAAATTATAGTTCAGTCCATCTACCTAGTATGCATTTTCATAGTTAATTATATCATTAATCATCAATGAACCTTTACCTCTTACCATACAAGGTTCATCATTGCCCATTCTCACAGATCCTCCATTGTATTCATCAAGTTGATCAAATTTCTCTACATCACCGGTCATATGATGTGTACAACCACTGTCTATGATCCATGTATCATTTCTATTTACTCTAGAGATTAGTGATGTCTCTTCATGGTTTTCTTCTTCCTCTTAATCATTTTCCATAACAACAAATACAACTTCTATGTCATCATCAGAATCAGATTAAGTTTCAATATCTTCGGCTATGTAACATACCTTTTTCCCTTTGTCATAGCTATCTTGGTTATCTCTATTATTGTGTCAGTAGCTTCTGTTGACTCTTCTCCCATAGCTTCCTTCTGATCAGTCTTTGGATCTATCATCATCTTTCTTCTATGGACATCTAGCAGCGATGTGGCCAACTTCTTTACAATTAAAGCATGCCAAAGGTAGCTTACCTCTATATCTTCCTTTTCCTTTGGGTAATCTTCTGGCCATAAGAGCTTCAAGCTCATCAAGCTCATCATCGGTATTTCTATCACTATCATCATTCTTATTTTTTTTTGCTAGACTTGCTAATCTTCAAAGAAGACATGAAAGCGGACTCAACAGAAGGAACAACACTGTTGTCAAAGTTGTTTAATTCAAAGGTTGTAAGCTTACCAATCAGAGTGTCAAGAGTAAGGTTGGATGTAGCCCTTGTTTCATGAATTGCAGAGATCCTGATTGCATAAACTGCCAAAAAAGTTTTGAGAATCTTACTTATCACTGTTTCATCATCAATAACTCCATCAGATGCTCTAATAACATGTACTAACTCTTTTAGTCTATTTGAGTACTGCATAATGTTCTCACCTTCCTTCATCTTCATATCATTGAATCTTCCTCTTAGGCTTTCAGCTCGAGCTCTCTTGACATTTAAATCTCTACTGTATATTAGATTTAGCTTGTCCCACATTGCTTTGGTGGTAGTGCATCTCTTAACATCTTAAAATTTAGCATTAGTATAGGCAGCAACAAGTTCCATCACAGTAATATTGTGTTCATGCCTGTCTCTCAGTTGATCAAGGGTCAGGGGACCAATGGTTTCTTGTATGTAGACATTCTCCATTAGATCTAGTGCAAAATTCCCAATTCCAAATATGTGCAGCTTCATTTGGCTTTGACATACTGCAAAGTTCACTTTGTTTAGTCTTGGCACTTCCCTCTTATACATCTTGAGACCTTTGTGCTGAAGTCCTTAAAACTCTATTCTCAACAACTATAGCTCTGATACCAATTGTTAGAATAACTAAGAGGGGGTGAATCTGTTAATCACTATCCCAAATCAAAATGTATAATTCAAAACAAATACTCCAACTTCTCCTACTTGGTAAACATAAAATACTTTTTGTCTGTGCTTTTACCGATTATCAGTATAAACTTATAATAATTACCGACCAAATCTAATATGTAACATGCAAAGAATGATAACAAACAACTATCACAATCAACACATAACACAAGAGATTTAACATGGAAACCCTATGAAGAGAAAAACCACCTAGGACTGGCAACCCAAAATATTCACTCTTCTGAAGTGAGGTCAGTGAAGACCCAACCCTATTAAAGTTTTACAAACACACTGGTAGGTGTGACCTTGTTAGAGGATTTTAGACTAGAAGTTATCATCCAACCAACATTCACTATGGGTTGACAGGATAACAATGTTCATTCTATGAATGAGACATCATAAGACTTTCTTAGTCCACTCGGTTAAGAGATTTGACTGTGTACAATGGTTAAATATGTAACAGTAGATGATCTGCCTTAATACAACTTAAATTGCATATTACAAATCAATATTTTGCTCATAAAAATCTTTCTAATCAATGTAACACTTCAGATTCAACAATGTATCAACTTATTGTCCGTCGGTAATTGCTCTCTGTAGCTTGGTAATTGTTTTGCAACTCGGTTCTCACTAACCAGTATGATCAGAATGCATGAAAATTGTTCACGCAATAATTCTATAGTATCTTCTTCTTCCGACTCTGTCATTATGAAATTTTCAATCTCTTATATAGACATGTAAATCATTTTCTTCTCCTCCATCATATTTTACTGCATAATCATCTTCATTGATTTTGCCTCTTTAAGCTTCCTGATCTGATGTGTCAATAACATGTTTCAATCTACTCCATTAGATCTTCCTTTAATTATGTTAGCCGTCGATCTTCGTAACAAACATTATCCGTTACCTAGATTTCATACACTTTCTAGCTCATCAATATTATCTGCTAAATTGATCATACAAAGAAATGCATCGGTGAACACAAGCTCAGTTGACACTATGCTCGGTATACACTACACTCCATCAGTGTATATTGGAATGCTTCATTTACCGACAAGACTAGTTTGTATCTTTTAGCTCTATTCTTCATCATAGATGAATGCAACATAATAAAGTCAATATCCTAAGTCAATGGCCTTATGCATAAGTTACTCAGTGTATTCCTTATCCTCATCTAACATTTACATCTTCCTCATGTAGATTTCTTTGTTCTTCATCTCTTTTACCTTTCTTCAAATGTTTTGGTATAGTAACTTACAAGATAAGTGCTGTCAAAAGTTACCATCATAATATTCCATATCTAATCAAAAACTCCTTAATGATCTTAAATCATAGATTCTTCAATTAGGTTCCAAATCAGTTGTAGTTCATCAGTATGGTAAAAGGAAAAGGATCAATCTTTCTGAATGATAGAATTAGATGTTATGATGCATATTGGTTAAAAGGACTTAACTACAATTTGCTAAGTGTAGCATAGCTCAATAATTCAGGTCATCGAGTTGGATTTGGGAGAAAAAAGGTGAAAATCTATGATGACAATGGAACACTTGTTTGCACTAGAGGACAATCAAAAGGTAATCTGTTTTATCTTGACAATGTTGAGACCTCTTGTATATTGGTGAAAAATGAAGATTCATGGTTATGGCATAAGAGGTTATGTCATGCAAATTTTGATAACATGATTAAGATCAGTAGAAAGAGAAAAGTTAGGGGATTGCCTAAACTTGCAAAACTTAATCATGTTATGTGCCATCAATGTCAGAAAGGAAAGATGACAAGATCTAGTTTCAAAAGTAAGGACTATTCATCTAAAGGAATTTTGGATTTGGTTCACACCGATTTATGTGGTCCTATGAGAAATGAAATCTACTATGGTGATAGATACTTTATTTTTTTTGTTGATGACTATCCTAGATTGATGACTGTTATGTTATTAAAAGAAAAATCCGAGGCTTTCAAATTGTTCAAATGGTATAAGGCTAAAGTTGAAAAAGAAACCGAGAAAGTATTGAAATGCTTAAGGTCTAATAGAGGTGGTGAGTTTATTTCTGATGAATTCACTAACTACCATAATGAGCATGGAATCAAAAGGTAGGTTTCTACACTAAGAACACCACAACAAAATGGAATAACTGAAAGAGGGAACTGATCAATTGTTGATTGTGCTAGAACCTTGATGATTGAGAAAATGTTGCACAAATGTACTGGAGAGAAGCAGTTAGCACTGCAGTATATGTCCTAAACTGAGTTCAACTAAAGAAAGACATAAACAAGACACCTAAAGAGTTATGGTTTGGATACACACAGAGTGTAAGTTATTTCAGAATCTTTGGTAGTAAGTGTTACATTCTAAAAGATGATAGAAATGGTAAATTTTACTCCAAAGGTGATGAAGGTTTATTCTACTAAGATTAAAGTTTATAAATGTTTGAATAAGGTTACTAACAAGATGATTGAAACTGCTAATGTGAGAGTAGATGAATTTTCTGAAAAGAATGATGAAGAAAGCATGAATGAACCAAAATACTATGGTAGGTTTACTTATGTTGAAGATCTAGAATATGTACCAAAGCCACAGGCTGAGTCTACCGAGCATCATGCAAATGCTACCGATGGTTAAAAAATGCAAACTAAGAATTAGGAAGAAGCTGCCGAGTAGAGAAATGAACCTGAATTGAATGATGAACAAAGGAGAGGACAAGTGCTAGAAAAATTTGTTAGAAGACACCATCCAGAGAATCAAATCATTGGTGATAAGCAAGTTGGCATGATGACCTGAAGTAAATTAAGACAAAAAAAATGCTTAGTTTGTGTGTTTGAACCAAAGAATGTTAGAGATGCACTTGATACCGAGGAATGGATAAATGCTATTAATGAAGAAATTGAAAAAATTGAAAAGAATAAGAACTGGACATTAGTACCTAGACTGAAAGATAAAAATGTTATTGGTACTAAGTGGATTTTCAGGAATAAGTTGAATGAGAATGGAGAAGTTACAAAGAATAAAGCAAGACTTGTTTGTAAGGGATATGCACAAGAAGAAGGTATAGATTATGGGGAAACCTTTTCACCTATTGCAAGAATTGAAGGAGTTCAGATACTACTTGCTTATGTTGCACATAAGGGATTCAAAGTATATCAAATGGATGTGAAATCATATTTTATGAATGGAATTCTTGAAGAGGAGGTCTACATAGAACAACCAGAAGGGTTTGTTAATCCAAATCTAAAAGACATGGTATGTAGACTGCACAAAGCTTTATATGGACTGAAACAAGCATAGAGGGCATGGTATGAAAGACTCCATGCTTATCTTATCAGTATTAGCTTTATAAGAACTAGTGAAAATAGTAACATGTATATGAAAGGAAATTCAGATGATAACATTTTGATTGCTGCGATATTTGTTGATGATATAATCTTTGGTGGATAAGATCAGATCTTATTAACAACATCAGATTTCCACAAGCTATTAGTAATGTAGACAGACTTTTGGATTCTGCATTTTTATTTTCCATCCTTGCATTTCTCATCTTGATGATGGATCACAGAGTGTGATCCGAAATGTTGATGCTAAAAATAATTACATGATCGAATCCATAAATCTGTCTACAAGATTAGATCTATAAATATTTTTTTGATGAAATGAGAAAGGAATTTGAGATGTCAATGTTTGGAGAGATTAAATTCTTTCTAGGTTTGTAGATTATACAACATAATGATGAGATTTTCATCACTCAATCAAAATACATTAAAGAAGTATTGAAAACTTTTGGCATGGAGGATGCTAAACCAGTAGGAACACCGATGGTCACTAGATGAAAATTAACAAAGGATGATGAATCTATAGAAGTGAATCAAACATTGTACTGATCTATGATTGGGAATCTAATGTATGTTGTACATAGTAGGCCTGACATCGCACAAGCAGTTGGGATTGTGGCAAGATTTTCTACCAATCCTAAAGATTCACACATGGTTGCAGTAAAGAGAATTCTAAGATACTTGTAAAAGACTGAAGAATATGGTTTATGGTATTCTAAGGAAGGAAAATTTGAACTGATAGTTTACACCAATGCAAATTGGGCTGGAAACATAGATGACCAGAAGAGCACAACTAGTGGAGAATTCTTTTTAGGGGATAGGCTTGTGACTTGGATAAGCAAGAAATAAACATGTATCTCTTAGTCTACTGCTAAAGCAGAGTATATTGTTGCTACTGCAAACTGTTCTAATATTGCTTGGATCAGACAAGTGTTGCAAGGAATGAATGAGGTAATCACTGAGTCGGTGATCATATATTGTGATAACACTAGTGCTATAAACATTTCAAAGAATCCTATGATGCATTCTGAAACAAAGCACATATCTATTAAGTATCACTGCTTGAGGAACAAGTTCAAGAGAAGCAAGTAAAATTGGAATTTGTAACATTTAAGGAACAACTTTTTGATATCTTTACTAAACCATTACCAAAGGATACATTTGAATATTTAAGGACTAGTCTTGGGGTCTGTCCCCTGTCTATCAGTCACTAAGGTGATAAGAAGGTTGCATCAACCTATTCTTATGAGAAGATCATTCATCTTGATGCACATAGCTCACACTTTGGATTTTGTCTAAGGTTGTGAAAGATTGAAGAGGCTGAAATAGAAATATGTACATTTAAGGTACCTGACTGACTGTATGATTGACATGCAATGAAAAATAGAGAGTTACTTGGCTATTTAGAGCTATTTTATTTTTTCTTTGGCATTGCTTTCAAAGGGAGAGGAATTGCATATGAAAAATGGGAGATAAGTTTGGCTATAAAAATGTAATGGAACATCAAAAGGAGAGAGATAAGAGAAAGGGAAAGTTTTAATGTTTTTTGCTGAGAACAAGAATCTGAGAACTGAAAAGATCAAATATGCAGGGAGAGCCTGCATGTAAATGCCTATTATATTTCATAGTGTTTAAACATATTAAATATCAAGCTAGGGAGAGCTTACCGAGCTATAGCATTTACATACATAGTTTTAGAATACATGTTTGGTATGTCTATGGCATATTTTCATATTTCTTGTGTTGCCATCAATGCCAAAGGGAGAGATTGATGAACTACAAGTGATTGAATATCTGAGATGAACTGAAGAAATATGATTAGACATCACCGAGTACTAAAATGATATGTAAGATGATTAAATCAGTCAATATGTTGTCATTGATGTCAACTAGTCTTGACAATACATATCATGTTAAGTTACAAACATCTGAACATCTGTTGAAGAAGAAAAGATGAAGAATAGAGATATTTACATGAAGAAAAGATGAATATGACATAGAAAGAAAAAGTAAACATTGGGTAACTTATTTGATGAGGCCATGACTGTATATTTTTCAATTGATCATGTTGCGTTAATCTATATTGAAGAAGAGACTCAAAATTGAAGTTTTTTGTATAAACCAAGCCAGTGCAGTGTATACTAAGTGATATTATTAATTGAGCTAGTCTAACTACTTATCACCGACGCATTTCTATAATAACCAAGTATGGATGAAAAAATTAAATGCTAAGGTTAGCCGACTAAATATGATGAGCAGGATTTTGTTATGATTTTGAGGTCAAGGATGAAATTTGTTTTGAGATCCACGACTGGAAAAATTCAAAGATGATATAAAGGATGAGATTGAAACATGTTATGAATACATATACCGAGGAAGATTTAAGTGACAAAATGGATGAAGGAAATTAAGTGGCAAAATATGATAGTTGAAAAGAAAATGTTTTACCTGTCTATTTAAGAGAAATGAGTTTTATTATTGAAACACAGTCAGAAGAAAGAGACTACAGAGAATTTGTGTGAAGACTATTTTCATGCATGCCTGATCAAGTTATTGAAGAACCAAGCTACAGAGGTTTTACCGAGCGTCAGAGACTCATTTACCGAGAAAAAGTAAGTTGAGATATTGAAGGAAGTGAATTGTTTAATGATCAAAGGATTATTTATAAGGGCTTAGCATAGATCTAAATATCTACAATTGAGTTGTATTTGAATCATATCATTATTGTATCAGTTTAACCATTGATTCAAAAAAATCTCTTAAATGAGTGGACTTGATAGTCTTATGTTCTACCATATGACATTCTACTAAATGTAAAGTGTTATCTTGTTGACACCATAGTGAATGTTGGAAAAAATTTAATGGTTAGTGTTAAATCCTCTAACAAGGTCACGCCTAACAGTGTGTATTGTAACCTTTAACATGGTTGGCTCTTCACCGAGGTCACTTCAGAAGAGTGAAATATTTTGGGTTACCGGTCCCAGGTGGTTTTTCTCTTAATAGGGTTTCCACTTTAAATCATTATGTTATGTGTTTCTTGTTATGATTGTTTTTCTATGTTATGTGTTTCTTGTTATGATTGTTTTTCTATCATACTTTACATACTACATAATTGATTTAGTCGGCAATCACATTTTGATATTTACTGGTAATCGGTAAGAGTACAAAGACATTAAGTTTATATGTTACCGAGCTACATATTTTGGATAAATTGTTTTGTGGAGTACATCTTTCTATTTTGGACTATAGGATAACTGATCTAACTGATTCACCCCCCCATCTCAGTTATTCTAACAATATACCCTATTACATTCTACATGATCAAGTTATCCAATTAGGGTTTCCTAATTACATAAATATTTCCCTAAACTTTTGTTAAGATACTCATGGTACCTAAAACAAGTATACAATGATTTCATTACAACAATTAAGGATCAACATCCTTAATTTACATTTTCCAAATAACATGCACACTACACTTCTGAAGTCGGCTCCAAACAAGTCTTCTCAAAGTCACACGCAACAACTAATGTCATCTAGCATTTTGTACCTTGCACTGATCAAAAAACATCCTTCAGTGCCTTATCTTTCATCTCTTCTATAAGATATGCCAAAAACACAGAGACTCAATCTGTCAGCTTCCACTATTACTGACCAGTAACTAGTCTTCACCAAAAAATATGTAATGAGCTCACAATATGAAACATCATATGATGTGATCTTGGATATAAGATCATAGCAGCATTCTATACTCTCATCTATCTTCACATGTTCTGAAACATCCGTACAATATCTGTACACTGTATTTAGTAGCCTGTACTCTTCATATAAACATATGTTGACATCAGTGACAAACCACATATGAAAATAGTATGAATGCTCATTCATTAACGTAGTGATTAAACATATTAAATGTATCAATCATTTCCCCAATGCATTAGCAATCTCGAATAGATGATTCATTCCTTACCACCACAAGAATATCTCGAGGTGACCTATTTTAAACTGGTTTAGGGTGACTTGGTTGATGGGATCATGAAGTATAATAACAATGATGTTTTTAGTTGTTTGTGTGGCTTACATGATGCTTGTATGTGATGTGAATAGGAATCTAAGAAGAGTGGATCTGTGTGTGGATGCAAATTATATAAGACTGATATATTATTTTTATATTGAGAGTATCTATGATACTGATCTCAATGTTGGAATTAATCTAATTTCTTATATTATGGCAGTGATCCTATTCATATTAGCAGTTAGCCATATTCATATTTCAGGGTATTTAGCCTCACCAGTAGTGATCCAACCATAGTTAGCAAACTGTAGTGAGAAAAATTTCAATGAGCCTTTGTATAAATCACATTAACCAATGTTTCATTTCATGACAATTATCGTCTCTATTTTTTTTTTCATTTTAAGTTTCCATGTAAAATTTGGTGTTCTTTGTGTTATTTTTTCTATTCTTGCATGTTCATATCTATTATAATTTTTTACCTATGAGATGAAAGTTAATGTTGATATAACTATTATTGGATCATTTGTATGATTTGTGACTTTACTAACATAATAAAAGTTTAGAAAGTGTTTATGAATAATTGATTCCCCCATCTCAATTATTCATCATGTTCAACAATTGGTATTCAAGGTTGGTTCCTTGGTATGGAGATTAATTTCTTGAGGTGGATCTGATGGTCCACAAATTGAATATTCCTACTTTTAATGGATCATAATACAACTCATGGAAAGAGAAAATGAGAGGTTTTTTATTTTAATTGGTTACAATACATGGAAGAATCTAGTGAAAAAGTATGTGTTCCGTCAGAATGGCCTTAAGACCTGAGATGAAATCACAACATATGAGGACAATGAAAAAGTGAGGTATGGTACCACTAGTACTTTATAAAAAATTTAATTAGCTAATGTTATTTATTTGAAGACTTCTTATGAAGCTTGGGAAAAATTGAAAGAGGTTTATGAAGGAAATGATAGGGTTAAGTTATCTAAGAAGCTAACAAATAAAATCCACTATGAGAATCTTAGAATGGAAGAAGATGATGACATTAGGAGATACTTTCAAAGAGTTGAGAATATAATTAATGAATTCAATAATTATGGAGGAAACATTAGCAATGAATATTTCATGGAAAATATCTTGATAACATTACAGATAGCTACATTGACAATATCTTGGCTATAGAGGAGGTTTATAATCCAAAGAAGTTTACAAAAGATCATTTGTTTGGCACTCTGACGACATATGAGTTTAGGAAGTTCAAAAAAGAGAAGATAAAATCTAACACAATATTCAAGGAAACTACACCAAAAGAAGATCCTAACAGTGAAGAAGAATTTGAAGTGAAATTTGCAAGAATAGCAAAGAAAAATACTAGAAAGTAAAAAGTATATTAACTCTTAAATGTTTTATATGTCGAAACATTGGTCATTTGGCTTTTGTATTTCAAGACAAGGGTCCTAGATAGATGTTTAAGAAGTTCAATAAGAAGCCTTATTATGTAAATGAAGATTCTAGTATTTCAAATGATGAGTTTTAAACATAAGATTATTTATTTTATGTCGATTAAGATAAAAAAGAAGAAATTGATATTTATAATATTTGTCTTGAAATTGATGATAATGTTGAAACAAATTTGTATGTTATAAGGAACAAAAATGAATAATTGATTGATAGTGGTTGTTCTCATCATATGACCAGAGATAAAAGTAAATTATCATTTGATAAATATGATGGCAGTCCTCTTACATTTGGTGATGATAAGGAAGCATATATTGTTGATAGAAGATTTATTACTTTCAATGGAAAGAATAATAATAAAAAAATTTATTATGTGTATCTATTTTTTATCACAATCTCATGAGTTTTGGATAGAGGTGTGAGAAGGAATATGATATTGTTGTCAAGAGTGAAGGATGTGAGATTAAAAAAATATCTAGAGATGTGATTGGAGTTAGAAAAAGGATTGGAAGAAACATGTATCAACTTGAAGGATATTTAGAAGGGTATTGGTTACTATGTCAAACTCATAAAAGTTGGCTTTGGAAGAAAAGGATATGTCACACTAATTTTGACAATTTGGTAAGAATAAGTTCTTCATGTGTAGTAAAAGACTTACATGGATTATGTAGAATTGAAAAAATTATCTCTAAGGGATGTGAGGAAGAAAAATAGTGGAGAGAATCATTTAATGCAAAAGACTATTCATCTCTTAGTTTTCTAGATCTATTGCACACAGATCTATGTGGTCCTACCAAAATAAGAAGTTTTCAAGGTGAGAGATATTTCATAATCTTTATTTATGATTATTCAAGGTTGACTTTAGTTACATTTCTTAGAGAAAAATTAGAGGCATTTGATAAGTTTAAAATATTCAAGGTTAGAATTACAAATGAATGTGGTAGAAAGAAATTAAAAGTCTGAGATCTAACAAAGGAGGAGAATTTACTTCTAATGTGTTTGAAAGTTCTTCTGAGAAACATGGTATTAAGAGATAGTCTTCAACATCTAGAACACCATAGTAGAATGGTATAGTGGAAAGGATGAACTGGACAATTTAGGAAGTAGAAGGACTATGTTAAAGGAATCAAATTTACTGGAGAGAAGTAGTACATACTATTTTATAAACACTAAATAGAGTTTTGTACTGGAAGAAGTATGATGAGACATCATATGAGTTATGAAATGGAAGAGCTTCTAAAGTTAATTATTTCAAAATATTTGGAAGAAGATGTTATATTTTTAAAGATGAAGATAAATCTTGGGAAATTTGACAACAAAGATAATGAAGGAATATTTTGGAGATATTCTATAAGGATGAAATCATATAGGTGTTAGAACAGAAGATTGAATAAGATAGTTGAAAGTGTGGATGTGAATGTTGATGAGGATTTTCAAAAGACAACTAAGAAGCACATTGAGCATGGATCAGATACACATGATAAAGAAAAGGAAGACAAAAAGGGAGAAGAGAGAGTGCGTGTTTCAGCATCTATAATTAAGAAAGCAAGGTATGTGCACAAAAATATTTTTTGAGAATTAGATTATTGGTTTAATAAAAATAGAGAAGTTGTAGTAGAAGTTGAGAAACAAAAGGTCATGCTATTTTATTTAAATACTTATGGAAACTAAGCCCAAATCTATAGAATAATAATGTAATGAATATAATTCTATTAAAGAAATGAAGGAAGAACTTGATCAAATTGAGAAGAAGTAATCTTGGCAACTTGTTCCTGGACCAAATAATAAGAATGTAACTAGTACAATATGGGTTTACCAAAACATGCTACATGATAATGCTAAGGTAATAAGGAACAAATAAAGTTAAGTATGAAAGGGTTACACTAAGATTAAAATAATTTAATTTGATGAGATTTGTACCCGTGTTGCCTAGATGGAGGAAATCCAGATATTTTTGGATTTTGCAGCATACAAAGATTTCATGGTTTATTAGATGGGTGTCATTTCAACATTCTTGAATATATCTATAGCTAAAGGAAGAAGTGTACATTAAACAACCAAAAGGGCTCATATTAGAAGTGGACCCATATGCAATATGGATATTGAAGGCATTATATGGATTGAATTAGACACTTAAAGCCTCGTACAACATATTAGATAGATATAATATTACTCAAGGATTTCAGAAAGGTTATGCAGACAATAAATTATATTTCAATATATATTCATATCAATCTAATTTTTGTTGTGTATGTTGATGATATCATTTTTAGAGGAAAAGATAAAATGTGCAAGATATTTGTAGAGGAGATGCAGAAGGATTTTGAGATGTCTATGATTGGAGAGATGAATTTATTTCTTGGATTGCAAGTAAATCAAAATATAAAAGTCATTTTCATTTCTCAATCCAAGAATGTGAAGGAATTATTGAGGAAGTTTGGTTTGGATAATTCTAAACCTATGTGTATTCCAATTGTTACTAGCTATAAGTTGACTAAGGAGGATGAGTAATCAAAAGTAGATGAAAATAACTATAGCTCAATGATTGGTGCATTATTACACCTAATTGCTACTAGACCATATATTATGTATTCAATATGTTTGGCAGCTATATTTTAGTAAGAACTAAAAGAATTGTAGGTTGTTCTAGTGAAAAAAAAAATTAGATATCTGAAAGGAACATAAATATTTGGATTATAGTTTTCAAAAGGCTTAGATTTTATCCTAACAATTTATATCCATGAAAATTAGGAAGGATGTTTAGAAAACCAACAAATTATCAATGTTGGAGCTTACTTTATTACTCTTCCAATTATTTTATTGGTCAAGCAATAAGTAGGATTCTATAACTTCATCAAATTTTAATTAAAATACATTACAACATCCTCATGTTGTACTCAGGTATTATGGATGAAATAGACCTTGACAGATATAGGTGTTACTTTGATAATCCAATTTCAATCATGTGTGATAATGTGGCTAGTGCTATAAACATTTTAAACAATCTAGTGCAATATTCTACAATGAAGCATATATCTATCATATATCACTTCTTGAGAGAGAAGGTGTTGGAAGGTGAAGTGAAGCTTGAGTATGTGCCTACAAAGGAGAATATAGTAGACATATTTAATAAATCTTTGTGTAAGGATACTTTTAATTATCTCAAGAAGAAGTTAGGCATTTTTCCCCTTCCTAGTGTTAACTAAATGCACCAGTGTGTGCATTGGTCTAGTTAATTGAATGTTCATTCCTTTCTTGATTACTTCTTGGCATCCTCATCTCAAGGGGAGAAGAGAGAGTTAGTGAAGAGTAGTTTTGAACCTTTTTCATATTTTTCAAAGGCGCATAAGTACATAGAATTAAAGAATAATAGAGAAAATAAAAGAACTTTGATGTTGACATCTTTTGATAGTGATTTGTTTTTTATTTTATTAATGAATGTTGTCATCAATGAAAAAGGAGGAGATTATTAGAATGTGAAGTTGATGTTGTTCATGTTGTTGTCATTAATGGTTGTTACTGATGTCGATATATATGATGCATAGAGGAGATTTATTTATGATTTGGTTATTTTTCTATATCATTTGATGTGTACTGATATACTTGTTATGTTTGTAAAAATGTTCAATAAAGGATGTTCTTTAAATGTTTATTCTTATCTATTTCATTGTAGTTCTATTTTGTATGCAATATATCATGGATTGATTGTTTGGGTGAATAGTTCTATCTAGAGTGTTTTCATGGTTTATTAGTCCCAATAGCTACCATGTAACATTTTGATCATATCTATTGATACAAAATATCTTGGAGATAGTATAATGCATTGATATGCATGAGGCATATTGTATATGGGTGAACCCACAATAGTGGGTTACACTTTTTTGCCTGAACAGACACCGACCTCTACATTTTGAAAAAAAAATCATTCAAATTCAGATTCATATTGCCGTTGAACCATTTGAAATCGAAGGATGAAGTAAATTAGAGTCTTTTAGGATTTTCTTTATAGATTCTAAATATATATTTTTTATTTTTTTTGAATTTATTTGAATACTTTTTTCTTTCTCCCACGAAAACTGGTATGGTACTGAAAACATCATTTTCAAATAGTAACATTGTTTTCATAGAGCATAACTTTTTTTGTAAAATAGATACGAATGTGATACATTCGATTTTAGTTTTGTAACATCCATACAAAGGGCATGCAATTGGTTTGATGACATTATCATGATTATTGTATTTTTTATTAAGGTTTGAAGTTGACTAAACCATAATTTTGACAAACCTTAACTACATAGCTTATAACTTGTTTTGTATTTATCAAATTTCTATTTATTTTTTTTTATAGAAAGTAGATTCAAAGGTTAGTATTTTTCATTGAACATCAAACTCAAAGTTTTATATTTGATAAAAAACTTGCATTCTATTAACATCAGAAACCATACACATAATAAATTAAAAAATAGTCAAATATATAATCATTAGAAAGCTAGTTCCGAGTACTTGTTGTATGTAAAATGATGTCATCTTATTCTTCCATTTGATCACCATGCCTAATGCCCAAAGCCATGAAATTATCAGAATTTCTTCACAGCTTGCAAACATGGCCTAAACCATGTACTTTCAATCAAAACTTTTGAGTTTCAATCTAAAGTGCTTTCAAGTTTAATGCAATTTTTAACCATCACTAAGTTACTGTCGATAGAAAGTAAGTGACTTTTGATATAAATTCAACTTTCACTTTCGATTGAAACCCAGGTCGGCCTATTTGGTGTCATTTCAAGTTATTAATGATTACATATAAATAAATGTAAATTTTTCTCATTTCATTAATTCGAAAGCTGTAAAATAATTCGCATTTAGGAGAAGGAAGCTATTTTGGCATAGAAAATTTTTGTAAGTTGTGATGGGAAATAAAAAGAGAAGGCTAAACAAGAGTACATGACATTATTCACAAGAGGCTGAAGAAAGACTACGTGGAGAATCATGAAAAATATATTATCGTAGGAAACAAGGTATGTCTAAGTTATCTCTTGCTAGATATTTTAAGTTGATGGCCAGGGCTTGTCTTAGTGTTCATCATGTAAATGTGATATTGTAATATGTAATTTTAGAGCTAATTAGACCTAATACGACTAATTATTAGCAATTAGGAGCTATTAGGACCAATTAGAGGTCTAACTAGACCTAACTAGACCTATTAGGACCAATTAGACCCAATTTGACTTAATTAGACCAATTAAGATCTAATTTGACTTAATTAGACCAATTAGGACCTAATTAGACTCAATTCTACACCAATTAGGACAAATTATGACCCAATTAGACCTAGTTAGACCCAATTAGACCCAATTAGACCTATTAGGACCAATTAGGACTAATTAGACCTATTTGGACCAATTAGAACAATTAGGACCTAATTAGACTCAATTCTAGACCAATTAGGAGCTATTATGACCCAATTAGACCCAGTTAGACCTATTAGGACCAATTTTACCAATTAAGACCTAATTAAACTTAATTCTAGACCAATTAGGACCTAATTAGACTTAATTCTAGACCAATTAGACCAATTAGGACCTAATTAGACTCAATTAGACCAATTAGAACCTAATTAGACTTAATTCTAAACCAATTAGGACCTATTATGACCTATTTATATACCTAATTAGACTTAATTAGACCAATTAAGACCTAATTAGACTTAATTAGACTCAATTAGGACCTATTAGGACCCAATTAGATCTATTAGGACCAACTAGGCCCAATTAGCATCAATTAGGACTAATTAGACCAATTAGGACCTAATTAGACTTAATTCTAGACTAATTAGGCCAATTAGGACCTAATTAAACTCAATTCTAGACCAATTAGCACCAATTAGCGCCAATTAGGACCTAATTCGACATAATTAGACCAATTAGGACCTAATTCTAAACTTAATTCTAGACCAATTAGGAATAATTAGGACCAGTTAGGACCTAGTTCTACCTAATTAGACTTAATTAGACCAATTAAGACCTAATTAGACTTAATTAGACCAATTAGGACCTAACTAGACTCAGTTCTAGACCAATTAGGACCTCTTAGGAACCAATTAGATGCAATTAGACCTATTAGGACCAATTAGACCAATGAGGACATAATTATACTCAATTCTAGATGAATTAAGACCTATAAGGACTCAATTAGACCTATTAGGACCAACTAGGACCAATTAGGACCAATTAGGACCAATTAGGACCAATTAGACCAATTAGGACCTAAATAGACTTAATTGTAGACCAATTCGACCAATTAGGACCTAATTAGACTCAATTAGACCTATTAGGACCTAATTAGACTTAATTATGGACTAATTAGACCAATTAGGACCAATTAGGACCAAATAGGACCAATTAAAACATAATATAAACCTATTAGGACCTATTAGGACCCAATTAGACTTAATTAGACCAATTAAGACCTAATTAGACATAATATGAACCTATTAGGACCTATTAGGACCTAATTAGACTTAATTAGACCAATTAGGACCTAATTAGACATAATATGAACCTATTAGGACCTAATATGACCTATTAGAACCTAATTAGACTCAATTAGACCAATTAGGACCTAATTAGGCTTAATTCTAGACTAATTAGACCTACTAGGACTAATTAGACCCAATTAGGACCAATGAGGACCAATTAGACCCAATTAGGACCAATGAGGACCAATTAGACACAATTAGCACCAATTAGCACCAATTAGGACCTAATTAGACTCAATTAGACCAATTAGGACCTAATTAGACTTAACTCTAGACTAATTAGGACCAATTAGGACCAATTAGACCCAATTAGGACCAATTAGGACCAATTAGACCAATTAGGACCAATGAGTACCAATGAGGACCAATTAGACCCAATTAGGACCAATTAGACCCAATTCTAGACCAATTAAGACTAATTAGACTAAATTAGGACTAATTAGGACCTATTAGGTTTAGTTATGACCAATTATGACTAATTAGGACCAATTAGGACCTAATTAAACTTAATTAAGACCTAATTAAACTAATTAGGACCAATTGAGACCTTAGTTAGACCAATTAGGACTAATTAGGATCCAATTAGACTTAATTAGACCAATTAGAACCTAATTAGACCCAATTAGAACTAATTAGGACCTAATTAGACTTAATTAAAGATCAATTAGACATAATATGAACCTATTATGATCTACTAGGACCCAATTAGACTTAATTAGACCAATTAGGACCTAATTAGACATAATATGAACCTATTAGAATGTAATATGACCTATTAGGACCTAATTAAACTCAATTAGACTAATTAGGACCTAATTAGACTTAATTCTTGACTAATTAGACCAATTAGGACCAATTAGACCCAATTAGACCCAACTAGACCTGTTAGGACCTATTTTGCCTTAATAAATGAACCTTGTTAGACCTAAATTCATTCAAAAGTTTTTGTATAATAATTTTTACTTCATATGTAGGAAATTCTCAAGAAGCACAACCTTTTGAAGTTGGAGAAGGGTCATTACTAGCTCAACAAGCCCAACCTTCAAAAGTTGGAGAAGGGTCATCGCAAGCTCAAGAAGAACAACTCTCAGAATATCAAACAATTATACATCTCTCTCTCTCTCTCTCTCTCTCTCTCTCTCTCTCTCTCTCTCTCTCTCTCTCTCTCTCTCTCTCTCTCTCTCTCTCTCTCTCTCTCTCTCTCTCTCTCTCGATTTAGTCTCTTATTGGTGAATATGCATTTTGGGTCTTTCCCCTTAAGAAGTTATTATTTTTGTTGTGTACATGCAACCTTTGATGATGAAAATGTTGGACAAGGGGCATCCCAAGTTGAAGTAATAGACTTTAGATAAGGGTCAATCCAAGGTAAAATAAGTATGTGTTTCTCTCATTAGTTTATAAATTATTATAGGTTTGAAATTCAAGCTTGTAAATACTTATTTCATGAAGGTCCCCTTAAGATGAGGTATTAAGATACTTTTTTATTTTGTTTGCAGGGAAAGTGCTAGAAACATATGAGAATGATAGTCTACTCCAATAGTTGAAGAGAAAAAATAATCGTAAAAGCATAAATAATTTAATTGAAATGGATGTGGAAAACTTGAGAGATTATGCTAAACAACCCATAAATATTATGAAGAGGGCATTGAATAAAAAGTATAAGAAAATAATGAAACAATTTGAGAATCTTGGTACACTTGAAAAAACTCAACTGTTATCAATTACACTTCTTAAAGATGAGTTAAAAGATCCATTAAAATTGTTGGGTGTAGATGCAAGTTTGAAAAAGTTAAAATCATGTAACATACAAAAAAATATTGTTGACAGTGTTAAGGAAGGTTTGCATTCCATTGGAAAAACAACTAGATCTATAGATAGGTCCATTTCAAGAAGAGTGATACTGACATCTATTTTAAATAAAAACATGTCCCAAAGAAGACAAATTTCTTCACTTTCATCTCAGCTCAAGTACAGTACAAAGACAATGACACATTATTTGAAAAGAAGAATCAATTTGGATGATACTACATTGGAAGGTAATTGGGCACTAATGTGTAGAGCTCCTCAGTCTAATAGGATTAATGAAATAGTTAGGAACTTAGTTACATCATTTTGGACTGATCATACTCATCCTTGACCAAATACAAGAGACATTATCAAGAAGAGGACTGGGCGTAAGGAATATTTTTAGCACACAAAACATTGGTTGGACACCACACAACATGAATTGTATCTCTCATTTTGTAACTCAAATCCTGACATTAAGATTGGACAAACAATGTTTGAAAGATTAAAGCCATTTTTTGTAAAGATAAATAAATATTTTGAAACTTGTTGTTGTCGATATCATATTGAATTTGATCTCTGCTATCAAGGGTTTAGAAAGATGATAGAAGAAAGTGGTGGTTCTCAAAGTGATTTTCCTAAATGTCCAAGGCAATTCATAGCATCAATCTTATGTAACAAATCAATTGATCATGAAATACCTGAAATAGATTGCATAAGAGGAATTTGTCAAACATGCAGGGATTTTTCTAAATTTCCTTTGAGACTTGAAGATACTGACATGATGAGGTTGATAAAATGTAAGAGATACAAGTACATAAAGTCTGAAACAAAAGTCGGTAAGAATCAACAAGGTTGGAATATGTAGAAGATGAGATACCTATTGCAACATTTATGGAGAATTTTTGTAAATTGATTCAACCATACATACGTCATGTTTTTTTTTCTAAATGGTAGGTAGAATAGTTCCAAATACAAAAAGAAACTTTTCCAGTTGGAACAATTTAATCGGTTGTTGATTTTGTAGAGAGATACTCCTTTGTTTCTCAAAAACAACTTTAAGAAGAATACTACTATACAAAGAAGGTCACTATCATGGTACATGTGTCTTATCGACATGCACAATTAGGTTTGGATGGTGTTGAAAGTACATATCAAGAAAGAGTCATAAAGAAAGAATATCACTTTTACATTAGTGATGATAAAGAGCATGACATACATTTTGTTGAGAATTTCTTTAAGACATTTTTTGTATATTTTAAAAATAAATGCATCAAAATTGAAAAGCATTTTATTTGGTCGGATGGATGTGCAACACAATTTAAATCAGCAAGGCCATTTTATGCACTATGTAGATATCATTGATACCAAAAGATACCACATATTTGGAGTTTCTTTGAAAGTGGACATGGAAAGGAAAGGGAGTGCATGATAGTGTAGGAGCTTGTATAAAATGTGCTTTAACAAAGTATCAACTACACTATCAAGGATATGGTATAAATAATGCTCATGTTGTAGTTGAGTGTTGCAAGATACATTTTGTGGTGCCAAATTGTGATAACACATCATCACGATCGGATCGATTCATACCCTTCTGAGTATTTTGGGAGATATCAGGTATTAATTTTCAACATCACTTGTTGTCTAGTTATAGTTTATGTACGTGTGCTTTAAATTTATTGATTAATGCAATTAACTTATATATGTGTACATTATATACATACACATGATTTTAACTTATCTTCAATTTTTACACGTGTCTCTCTATTGTTTAGGTTTTGATAGAAGATCAATCCATGGATGCAAGAGAGTAGACAAAACAAGATCCCTGCATTCAGTTATAACTACGGATAGTAATGTGTGGCCATTGTACACTAGAGATTACTCATTTTTTTGTTATGACTGCATTTCTGAAAACTATGATGAATGTATCAACCAAAAATGTGGATATGTTAGTGAATGGAATTTGGTTCCACTAGATGTTACAAACACAAATGATCAAGTTCAGGATGAAAGCTTTGACGACATTCGATTGATTTCTGTAGATTATGACCATAATTTAGGTTTGATCATAATTGGTACGTTTGTGTTTATGTACATGTTTAAAAAGGATTCATAAACTCAATTCATAAATAAAGTTTGTTTAATTTATATTTAGAAACCTCAAATTAAAAGTTCTCTTTAAATGCAAGATATATTTTTGCAGTTGTAGCAGAGCCTAGAAATATTGAAGGTGTTAGTTACTATTTATTATGTTGTTGCAAGGAGAGGATGAAGCTAACATAGAATGAAAAAATTGATGGAATTATGTTTCCCACAGGTTCTAGTACTATATTTAAGTTTCACATCCTGTATTAAACTTGAGTGAGGTCCAATTTCCAATTTTCTTATATGTTTGTTTATATGGTTAATTTCACATCTATATATATATTTAACATTGTTGAACTTGTTTGTGCAGGTTCAGTTGTTGTGCAAGGAACATATTTGAAGTAAATAAAAATACTTAAACATGGGATTCATTTTCTTGATTATCAACCTAACAATAAGGTTTATAAGTATAGCCATCTTGTAATTGTCAATGTCCTATCTCTTCTTCCTATGATAGGGTGTGGCATTCGTAAGTGGAGACTTGATACTGATGAGCATGAGAGAATATTAAATGTTATTCGAGAGAGAGAGATGAACCACTTGATGTCGAATAAATCATGCATGAAATATGATTTGTACTAAATTTTTCACGGGTGATACCAGAGGTTTTCTTAGCTCCATTCTTTCCTACTGGTGCCCATAGTGAATGGAGCTTGAATTAAATTAAAAATTTATAATATAGATCTAAAAAATATCTTACAAGTGGATATGATGTATTAATTATCTATCTAAATATGAAGTACTCTAACTTTGGAATATGAATGTGTGTACATTGAATTTTCATGTTACATTAGGACGTGCATGTTTTAAATATAAAATATACTTGAAGTACAACAACATTAAATTAAAAGTACATGGACAACTATTATCGAATGTAAATTTAAATATAAGTAAGATTCAATCAAACATCTAGGTCTCAATTATATAGCTCACATGTGTCAAATTTACATAATTCATAACTTTCATAAACATGTACAATAAAACATCATTCATGTGTTGAATCAAACACATGTACATATAAACTTAAAACATAAAATTCATATATAATCCAACATGTACACATGTAAATTTAAAATAATAACATGTATGTAATCTATTGAAAGTATTAAAAATTTACATTTATAAATTTAAAAATAAATAAATTAAACTTACTTATATTGAAATCACATGAACTCATGAAGAATCAAACATGTTTACAAGTTCATCACACATGCACACATATCTAGAGTGAAAGTATATATATATAACATGTAGGAAACTTCAATCATATGTAGATCAAGTACTATAAATATGAAACCTATGGATCAATCATGTGTCAAACATTCTATCAAAAGGGTCTAGAAATGAAATATAACATCAAACACATCAATCAAATGTAGAGTCTAGAAATGAAATATAGTTCATCAAACACATGTGAATATATATGTAACATGAAATATGTCTAGATCAAATATGAAAGTGCCTAGGACTCTTCATGATGACTCCTCACTAAGCAGTCAGATCCAAAGTGACTATCATGCTATGAAGGATGAGTAGATCCCTACAGAGAAAGAGATATATAAATTAATATATAAACATTGTACACATCTTAAGTTTGATAAAATATTTTACAAGAAAACATGTTATAAAGTGTGTACACACAGATAATAAATTAAAAACTCACATGTCCACTATTGATTTCATCATCGAGTGACTCCTGACAATGTACATGATCAGTGCTCAAAGAAGGAGTAACAAGAGGCATATCTTGGTAAACAAAAAATATATCATATATATACATGTACACACACACACACACACACACACACGCACATATATATATAAATTGATTGAAAATTTGAAAATAAATAATTTAAATTATAACATTAAATATATATATATATATATATATATAATCTGATTTATACTTGTGTAGGTGGTGGAAACTGATAGTACTCAAACTCCCTAGCCTCAATCCTATCAACCAAGGTATCAAGATTTTGTTGCGTCTGGTCCAAGCTCAACTCTACGTCTGCAACATTAGTAGACCGCACAGGCCTCTCTAGTGATGAATGAAATGGACTAACCAAATGATATGGCATGGAAGATGTATCATCATGTGTCAGAAAATCTAGATAACTCATAGTGGTCATACTGAGCTCAACATCATCAAAGCCAACATCAGAGAACTAATGCCCTGCACTGACTGAAGGGTCTGTATGTTGTGCCTCTCCCTGTGAAACAATAGAGTGGTCAGTAGGTGGATCCTCATGAGCACTACCACTATGGCCACAATTTAGATGAGAAGGATGTGGTTGAGCGTATCTAACAATACCCACATGAGATCTAATATCTGATATGGGGATATCATGCTCTATTTCTATAAATGTATATGCATCCAATAGATCCTCATCCAAACTAGTCAATATGACATGTGTCATCTCTCTTGTAAGTCCCTCTAGGCTAGAAAGTGAAGGAATGCCTAGTGGACTATACATGTCATGTTTGGTCCTGCTAGAGGGTGCTCCACTTGATGATCTGGAGTGTCATTGAGATATCAGGTACTGACCAACCTGATCACTAGATATGGATGTGGTAGCTACTGCAATGTCCTCCACACTATCAATCGCAACTCAAAGCTAGGTGCTATGAATAACATCATCTACAACATGACCCAATGAAGGAGCTATAGCAGGTGCCCTCTGACCAACAATGGCCCTATATACTAGCCTCTATTGATCAGCTTGACAAAAAGAATCTCTATCAGCAAGTCTGCCATGCCCCTATCCTAGATGTGCTAGAAAATTAGTGTAATTAACAACCCTCCCTAGACAAACCTCAGCAAAAACAATTTGTGCAAAGTACAATGAAATATGGTCATTATTCAGATAATGACCATGGGCAGCAAGAAATTGTGGGTATATCCATGTTGATATAGTGGGATCCTAACACCTGGTAACCTGATACCCCTTCATATAATTTAAATCTGCATAAGATGGGAAAGCTTCCCTTTTTAGGGTCACTTTAGGCACTAAACCCTGTACCTCCTTAAGAGAAAGACCAGAGCCAACCTCTTGTCTCTTCCTCTCAAGTATGACCTCTATAACATCTGAGTGGTACCATGAATTTCATCCCTAATGTGAATGAATCTAGTAAGGATGGATTGACATGTTCTCCTATAGACACTAGAGCTAGTCGGATTATTTATGGATTCTTGCAACCGTTCAATTTCTCTATTAGCGCATGCAAATAGTTCTGCAGAGGAAATCAGTGCATCTACCATGTGTGATGTGCAATAATATGTCTGATAGAAAGAATATGTATACCTGAAAGATTTTATTTACTATTAAATAAAGTCTACATATATACATTTTCCTAATTTAATTGAAAATAAAATTAAAGTATGCACATTTCACTACATTATTTCAAAATAAAATTAATTACATAAATTACATTTAAATGTAAATAAATGTGTACTATACATATGTACACACATATCTACATGTGCATATATACATGTACACATATGTGTACGTGCATTTATACATATACATGCATATATATATGACATGTACATGTACATATGTACATACACATGTATGTATATGTATGACATGTATACATGTCATATATATATATATATATATATATATATATATATATATATATATATATATATATATATGTATATATGTACATATATACATGTGAAACACACACACACACACACACACACACACACACACACACACACACACACACACACACACACACACACACACATATATATATATATATATATATATATATATATATATATATATATATATATATATATATATATATATATATATATATATATATATATATTGTGTCACTAGTAAATTTTACCTCAAATTTCGATGAGAATTGGTCAAATTTTCAACAATAATTTATCGAATTCACAACTAAAACTTTAATCTTTCTTTTTTCATCAAATTTTTTACGTATTTCTTATTGGTCAAAATTTCAACCATAATATTGGTCGAAATTTTGACTACAGCTCTTGCTTGAAATTTCGACCATATGCCAGTCTAGTATCTTTGTCAATAGAACATAGGTACCCAAGTTGAGAGGAAGAATGCTCCTTTGTGCAACATCGGGATGCCTATATAACACTATGCAATTTAGTTTTGGATAATACCTTGTTTGGTATAGGACCATAGACATTAATGAGCTTGAATTTTAGATTGGTTTTCAGATTGGTCACTATTAATGATAACCAATTACTAAATTTTAAAACATTTCCAATTAGTCAAACCAGTGATTGATATCGAATATGATAAAATAATATCTACTGATTAATTGATATCATGTGAAGAAACACGGGATGCAGATAGATTGAGATCCTGGCAAGTATCGATCAACAACTTGAAGAAGTATAAGTTGGAACAGAGGATAAGTTCCTAGCTTTGATATGATTAATCATTGCCAGTGATTTGATAAGAATTGCATAAGGGACTTTTATTAATTAGTGACCAATGAAGACAAAAAGGCACTACTAACATCAATATTAATAATCAAACATTGATGATTTTAGTCAAATGTACTGATATCCATAAGGGAAGGATGTGATGACAAATAGATTGGTAATAGCTTTAACAATAATACTCAATAAATGGAGGAAGATAAAATAGTTATGGTTATTATGAGAAGGCACAAAGTGATTAAGCACTGTTTAGTAAGCAAGCTAATCATAAGATATGCAAGAGGCAATACAGTGATTAGTAATGTAGTGGTGTGTTTAGTTATAAGGAAAGGAGATACTAATTTTTCATGTCTCTTGGCATCATGTCTCATCATTTGTAACATAAGATATAAAAAGGAAGATCAATCATTGAATTCAAACATCATTGGAATATTACCTCTTTTTTCTTAATCCAGTTTGGATCTGCTCTATAAGAGCAAAGTGCTTTGTGGCATTATCGGTTGCAAGTAATTTAATTGCAGATTAGAGACAGCACCAAGGGATTGCAGATTTTAAAGTTGTAAATCAAAAATAGCATTCATTATTGAGTTGCAATCATATAAATATAAATTTGAAACAACAACATATCGTTGTTGGTGATATTTATACATTGCATAATAAAATGAACAGATCATACAACAATCCATCACTGAAAGCAGTCTATATTGATTACATAAGCATATTGTATAACATACATAGCATCACTCCTTTATCACTATAAGTGATGAAGTAATGTCAGTCATAGCATATCTAATAAATACATAGCATACATTGCTATCAAATTATCATTTTGATATCAATCTTGTATATATTTACATATATCGAAAATAGCAGTTGATTATTTGTATAACATCCATCACTTGGTTTAATTGCAATTATTTGGATAGAGTAAGAAGTATAAGTTAAGTAATTGTCCCACTTTTCATGTTAGTCAAAAAGGGGACATTATAGTTTGCTACATGTTATTCTTGAAGTTTGCATCCTTCTTTTTTTAAGTTTTTTGATCTGGATAGATATGGCTAGAGTTTGAGATTATTATTTTAAAGAGAACTTTCTTCATGACTGTTAGTTAAGTCTGCTAAAGATGTGTGTCCACAATGTTGTTTTGGTTATTATCAAATTGTAAGGTTGAAGTCTTTTCTTGTTTTTGCATTATTATTGCTCGAGACAAGATAAGATTAATCAGTTGCAAGATTCTTGGGTTGTATTCAAATATCAGTGTAAAGCTTTTTAGTTTTCTATTCCAAAGTGTTCAATAATTACTCTTATTGTTGCCTATTTTTATAAATTCCATGAGTTTTTTTCAATCAAAATTAATTTATTCATTTTCTATTGTGACAAGTGCTTTTACGGGAAGGTATTGTCTAATAATAGTAGTAAATGTTATGTAGCTCTGTTAATCTACTTTCAATGCATCTGGGCTATTTTCCTATAGGGTCAGCACCCTGATTTTGTTGCTTTTAATGTCAAAAGTGGTAGTAAATGTTCTCAAGCACATGATGAATTAAATCAACTAACCTCAAATGTTTAAGAGCACTGACCTACCAAAGCTTCCACAATGTTTTACAATGAAGAATTTGGTTAACAAGGCTTTCACTATTTAGGATTCAAGGTTTCTAAGACTCTCATCCAATTTCCATACTCCATCTTACCAGTGTTCACACAAATTGTTTAGAGAGATCTAATGTTCTATCTAATAACCCTACTACAGACTTGAAACTGAAATAACTTAATCTCCTTCCAAAACATCTGACAAGATAGAACCTTTCTAAACACTCTTTATGGAGTTCTATAGCATAGGAAAAACTTTCATATACTTACTTTGGATCAGTACACTTAACCATGACTGTAACTTTGTTTCAATGTATAAAAATGACTAAGTTTTCCAAAGGAAGTATAGGTTAATAGTCTCCTGGTACTCCCATCTCTTGGACAATGACTCCTTATATCACCAATTGCTTATTTCCAAAGGAAATTAACCTCCTATCCTTAGCAAGTACAAAACCCCAAATTCGTGCCTCCAACCCTAATTTCTGGGGCTTCTCCAAACTCTCGACTCTACAACCTCTTGCAACAAATTAATGAATGAATCACCCTCTAATAAGCATCTTAGAATGTTTTGAACTCTAACAACCACCCTCTATTGGATAGATTGTTCACTGCCACACACAACCATCATCTCTACTATTTTCATTAACCATTCTTCACTGTATACAGGCTTGCCTGCGTGGTTCTGCATAGGTTTAAATTAGCATTATATAATACAAGTTAACAATTTTCATTCCATGAATTAGGCCTAACGATTCATGGAATGACCTTAATCATCCCTAACTTCTACTGTAATAGAAAATAATATATACAGACCGCTGTTAGAAATGACTGGTGTGACCGTCAATTCTCAGCAATGTTTGAGACTCTTCAAATAGCAAATTGAAATGCTTTACGAACTCTATTAATGCATAAGGAAACCAACAAATTGACACACACACACACACACACACATATATATATATATATATATATATATATATATATATATATATATATATATATATATATATATATATATATATATATATATATATATATATATATATATATATATATATATATATATATATATATATATATATATATATATATATATATATCCTATACCTCGAGGTAGCTGCAGAATAGAGAAATTTTATTATATCAATGTTCACCAGTCATTCAGATAGCTTAGTTTGGAGAGGGAGAAATGGAGCATTTCAAGTAGAGGGATTACAAGCAATGCAAGCTTGAACCGCTATCAGAACATCATCCACATATTATAGTAGGATTTCTACTGTATACAGAAGAAAAAAAAAACATAAAGATTAAGAATGTACTCAAATTTGTTGGCCCGATCGCCCAGGTTAAGTTTTCCTGTGAGCTCTCGAAGACTTAGAAGGGTCTGCTGTTCAAAATTTCAAAAATCCCCAAATCAAAAATCCCCAAATTGAAAATCCCCAAATCGAAGGGTCTACTATTGGAAAATCCCCAAATCGAAGGCAGTAGGTTCTTGTTCAACTTCACCAATGTTCTCATTGGAAAATCTCCAAATCGAAGTTCTTAAATGAAGTTTCATTTTTTTTTAAAAACTTTTAATCCCATTTTGGTCTCAATTTCGACCAACACATCGTTGGTCGAAATTGAGACCAACACGGGATTAAAAGTTTAAAAAAAATAAAATTTCCTTTGTAATGCGACCAAGCTAAACATTTTTATGATATGGTTGAATTTTTAGGTCGCAATTTACGGTGAAATGTACTAGTGTGTGTGTGTCACATGTATATATGTACATATATACATATATATCTATATATATGTCATGTGTGTGTGTGTGTCTATATATATATACACACACACATACATATATATACATGACATGTATACATATGTATGTATGTATACATGTCATGTATATATATGTATGTGTATATGTACATTTATATATATGACATATAGATGTACATACGTGCAAATGTATATGTATATGTATGTGTGTGTGTGTGTGATGAAAGGTGCTCCCCTTAATACCACAAACACATAATAGAAATAGATAAATAACACCAAATTGCAAGAACAGAAAATGGGCTTCTTATTATCTCCACAAATGTGGAATTACAAATTTCAAAATTACAATATGCAAAGCCACATGGGCATTTTCCCTTATAATGTTCTGAAGGACAAAGCCTTGAATTATTACCTAGAACTACTCCGAATTGCCTAAGACAACACTACAGCCTTCCTTATATAGACAATTTTCCACCGCCCGGGAAGGTTCCAGAAATTTAGCCATAAAGGCTGACCAAACTTAGAATTATTTTATTTTTCATTTTATTACTCATAGTCTGCTCAAAACATCTTTTGAAACCCAAACAAAAATTTTAAAGAAAAATTATTTTCCGCCATTTCAAGTGACCCAACTTTCGGAGACCATAAGTCAACACTCGTTGACCTGATTGACTATGATGACCCTATTTCAGAAAGGGCATGAAGTGCTCTATAATGCCTAAATCAAGCAAGCTTCATTCAACCAAAGTTTCGACCTCATCCGGGGTCTCTAAAGCCTTCAAAACTGAGTTCAAAGTTTCTGTACCCTATTGCCAATACCAAAAATTTTCAATATCTTCAAAACTAGACTTGATCTGGCAATGAAACTTTACTAGAAGGCTGACATGACTAAGATGAACCTCCACATGTGAAATCAGAACATTTCAAGATCATATGACTAGCTTACTAAAAATAGTAAGTTTCCTGAAATAGCAGTGCTACACAAAATAGCCCTTATTGAAAAGAAGCTAGAAATATTTTTTTTTTGGGTGATGCAAGATTGCTCTTACACCTAGGATGATCTTGCATCAGACACCCAAGGTAATTTGAGAAGTGACCCTATCACGACTTAGGTGTGAAGAGGGAAACCAAGATGGTTTACCTCCTCCTTTGTTAGCCATGATGAATCTTCAACAGGTCATGCTTTCCATTTGATAAGACATTCTTCATATGTCCTATTCCTTGTGATTCTTCCAACATGACTATCTAGTATATCCTCAATCTCCTTGGTAGCTGAACTGGTTGCTAGAATACTCCACTGTGCTATTGTGATCTCATCTTCAACACCCCCTTCATGATACTCTATCAAATCTAAACTGTTAAATACTGGTGAAATATTCAGCTCTGTAGGCAACTCGACCTCATAGGCATTTCTAGAATCATGCTTCTTCTGTATCTTCCATGGCCCAAACCTCTTCATTTTTAGCTTGTTATATGTACCAACTAGAAATCTCTCCTTCCACAAATGAACCACAACTTCATCCCCAACCTGAAATTCCTTATGCCTTCTTTTCCCATATTCCTTAGCCTTATACTATGCATTCATCTTGGTAATGTGCTTCCTCACATCCTCATGGATGTTCTTCAAGTGTTCTGCAAAATCCTTAGCTTCAGCACTACTTATTTCTCCTTTATCTATCTTTCTCAACTCAGATGCATTTCTAGGACTACTTCCATATATAATCTGGAATGGTGATTTACCAATGCTCCTATTGACAGAATTATTGTATGAAAATTCTACCTATGGTAAAATCAAATCTCATCCTGTTTGCTTGTCTCCAACCAAACATCTCACCAAATTTCCCAAACTCCTATTCACCACCTCTGTCTACCCATCAGTCTGTGGATGATGTGATGAACTGAACTTCAAATATATCTTCAACTTCCACAATGTACACCATAAATATCCAACAAACTTAGTGTGTTGATCTGAAACTATGCTCTTTGGCAAACCATGTAGTCTCACTACTTCTCTAAAAAAAAATTCTGCTACATGAACAACATCATTAGTCTTCTTGCAAGGAATGGAATGTGTCATCTTTGAAAATCTGTTAACTACCACAAAAATTGAATCGTGTCCCCACTGAGTCCTTGGAAAACCAAGAACAAAATCCATACTGATATCCTCATAAGGCTTCTCTGGTACAGGTAATGGCTGATATAACCTTGTATTTTGTTTTACTCCTTTTTCCATTTGACATACTGTGCAACTATGTACAAACTTCTTGACATCTTGCTGCAACTGTGGCCAATAATAATTCTCACTAACCAAAGCAAGGGTCTTATCACGACCAAAATGTCCAGCCAATCCTCCGCTATGCTTCTCCTTGATGAGATTCTCCCTCATAGAACTTTGTGGAATGCACAACTGACTCCCTTTGAATAACATATCATCCTAGATGATGAAATCCAACCACTTCATTCTATCTATAGTAATAGGTTCTTTACAATCTTTCCAAGCTTCACCAAAATCAGGATCCTTTGGATACAAATTCTTGAGTTCCTTGAACCCAACCGCCTCAATCTGCATCTCCGTCAGCAATAGTTGCCTTCTACTAAGTGCATCTGCAACCCTGTTAGACTTTCCACTCCTGTGTTTCAAAAGAAATGTATAACTCTGCAAAACCTCAACCCATTTCAAATGGCTTTGATTGAACTTTCCTTGACTATTCAAATATTGCAAAGCTTGATGATCAGTATAAAAACCAAACTCCTTAGGGAGAAGATAGTGTCTCCACTTCTTCAATAACTGAACTATAGCATAAAATTCAAGATCATAAATAGAATATTTTCTCTTGGCATCATTTAACTTTTCACTGAAACAAGCAACAGGTTTACCTTCTTGGCTCATAACAACTCTCATTGCAGTACCACTAGCATCACAGTCTACTTGAAACACCTTATTAAAATCTAGAAGTGCTAAAACAAGTTGATCTGTAACTTTCTGTTTCAATAGATTAAAACTCTTATTTGCCCCATTAGTCCACTTGAACTCTTTTCTATCCCCTCTCATTGTTTCAGTCAAGGGTCCACAAATACTATTAAAATTTCTAATAAATTTTGTGTAAAAACTAGCCAAACCATAAAAAGATCTTACCTCAGTAGCACTCCTTGGAGTAGGCCATTCAAGGATAGCCTGTACTTTCTCTAGGTCCATTTTTAGACTTTCTAAAACTAAGAATCCCAAATACGCTAACTCTTTCTTCACAAAACTATACTTCTTCAAATTAATCAACAATTTCTCTTCTCTTAACTTCTCAAAAACCATACGAATATGCATCATATGCTCCTCCAATGTCTTACTAAAGATCAAAATATCATCTAGGTAAACAATGACAAACTTACCCAAAAATTCTTTTAGAACCTCGTTCATGAGCCACATGAAAGTGCTCGATGCATTAGTTAGCCCAAAAGGCATGACTAACCACTCATATAGTCCTTCCTTTGTCTTGAAGGTAGTCTTCCATTCATCTCCTTCTCTGATCCAAATCTGATGATAGCCACTCTTTAGATCTATCTATGAGAAATATACAGCTCCACTCAAACAATCCATAATATCATCTATCCGTGGCAATGGAAACTTATACTTGATTGTGATCTTGTTTATTGCTCTAGAATCTGTACACATCTTCCATTCTCCATTCTTCTTTGGTGCTAATATTGTTGGTACAACACATGGACTCAGGCTCTCCTAAATCAACCCTTTTTGTAACAACTCATGTACTTGTCTGTTTAACTCTTCACTTTTTGTTAGTGTCATTCTGTGTGCTACCTTATTTGACAAACTAGCTCCTAGAATCAAGTCCATCTGATGACTAATCTTCCTTACCAGTGGTAATCCATCAGGAACATTATCGAACACAATATCCTAAAACTCATTCAATAAATATGCAACTTCTAGAGGTACATCTTCTACTTGCTCTTTACCAAATTTTGGAATTAAAGAAAAACACACATGCTCATGCCTCATACCATCTAGGAACTTTCTTCCAGCAACAAAAGTTATTCTTGCATTACCACATACCTTTTGTTTTGTCTCCTTCAATGGCTTTAGCTTATGTCGAACTCCATTTTTTGCCATGGAATAGGTATTTGCACGACCATCATGTACAACACATCTGTCAAACTACCTTGGTCTACCCAACAACATATGACATGCATCCATAGATATTATATCACATAGTACCTCATCATGGTATCCGCCAATCTTAAAATTCACTAGGCATTGTTCATTGACCATGACCTTTTGGTCATCCTGCACCCAGGCAATCCAGTATGGATGTGGGTGTTTCTATCTCTTGAGCTTCAACTTTGTCACCATTTCTTCTGACACCAAATTGTTAGTGCTTCCACTATCAATAATCACATCACAACATTACCCTCACACTTGCATCTAGTGTGAAACAAGCTCCTCCTTTTCTCAGGCTCATTCTCACCACTCAGTAGGACTGTTATGTTAATCAAAGTTTCTTTTCTTTTAGTATCTTTAGAATGTGATGATCTGGCATCTTCATCTACATGTGAAACCCTAGCCTAGCCTTTGTTTCTCTTGTCTATCCTTCCTTGGCATTGAGGACATTCAAATGCCCTATGACCTTCTTCTCCATAGTGAAAACATGTTCCATGGAAGCCTCCTCTTCTTGATCCTTGTCCTCTTCCTCTTCCTCTCTAATCTATATTATTCTGATCATGGAAATTATTGGAAGTGTTTCCTCTCTAATTTTGACAGCTACTGGCTTTATCCTTCTTTTTTGAATCTTCATTTCGGCCACCATATGATCGTCCACCAGATCTTCCATCACGACCTCTTTTGTTTTGTCTACTCTCGAACTTCTTGTTTAGCTTTTCCTCTACTTTTAGGGGAAAATGGTATGCCTCTTCAATATTGTTCATTCAAACCAAATTCAGCTCCTCATGAATGCTTGGCCTCAACCCATTAAGGTAACGAGAAACTTTCTCCTTATCAGCTTCTGCATGGCCTATTCTGATGAGGATTCGATAGAACTCCTCTATATACTCCTGAACAGATCTTCCTACTTGCTTCAAACTTTGCATCTTCTTCAATAGGTCAAGGTCATAATCAATAGGAATGATTTGTCACTTTAATTTATCCACCATATGATCCCATCTTGTGATTTTATCCTTTCCTCTTCTATTTCACTCCAATTGAATCTCTTGCCACCAAATCTTCGCATGACCCTTTAGTCTGGCCTTCGCAAACTTGAACCGATCTAGATCCTCGACATCTTCATACTTAAAATATTCTTCTAATTCATTGATCTAATCGATCAGTTCCTCTAGGTTAAGGTAACCTGAAAATTTAGGAGCCTCAATCTTAGGTCTTTCGCCAATCTTAGAAATGGCCTAAAAAAGTCTTTCTTCCTCCTGGTTCATAATTTTGCCTTGTTCTTGATCAGAATTTCCTTCTCCCTCGACTTCATCCTCACTTTCATCTGTGACATTAAGATTCAGTCCTCTATGAATCTCTTCTTGCAATTCTTGCACTTGTCTCTGGAGTGCTCTAACCTCAGGTGTCACAACATCAGCCCTTCTGCCACGTTCCCTTCATGGAGGCATTTTCGTGCTGTTTGTTGAAACCCTAACCATGGTCCTAGTGCAAACTGTCTCATAGTCAACGATCTATTTACAAACTCAGGAACTCCTACTCTGATACCACTTGATGAAGGGTGCTCCCCTTAATACAACAAACACATAACAAAAACAAAGAAATAACAACAAATTGCAAGAATAGAAAATGGGCTTCTTATTATCTCCACAAATGTGGAATTACAAATTTTTGAATTACAATATGAAAAGCCACATGGGCATCTTTCCTTACAATGTTTTGAAGGACAAAGCCTCCAATTATTACCCAGAACTACTCTGAACTGCTCTGAACTACCTAAGACAACACTACAGCCTTCCTATATAGGCAATTTTCCACCACCTGGGAAGGTTCCAGAAATTCAGCCATAAAGGCCGACCAAACTTAGAATTATTTAATTTTCTATTTTATTATATCATAGTCCGCTCAAAACATCTTTTGAAACCCAAACAGAAAATATGAAGAAAAATTATTTTTCGCCATTTCAGGTGACTCAACTTCTGGAGACCATAAGTCATCACCCGTTGACCTGACTGACTATTATGACCCCATTTCAGAAACAACATGAAGTGCTCTACAATGTTTGAATCAATCAAGCTTTATTCAACCAAAGTTTTGACCTCATTTGGGGCCTCTAAATCTTTTAAAACTGAGTTCAAAGTTTTTGTACCCTACTGCCAATACCAAAAAATTTCAATATCTTCAAAACTAGACTTGATCTGGCAATGAAACTTTACTGGCAAGCTGATATGACTAAGATGAATCTCCACATGTGAAATGAGAACATTATGAGATCATATGACCAACTTATTGAAAATAGTAAATTTCTATTAATACCAGCTCTGCACAAGATTGCCGTTATTGAAAAGAAACTAGAAATATTATTTGTTTGGGTGATGCAAGATTGCTCTTACACCCAGGATGCTCCTGCATCAATATGTATGTATGTACATGTGTAGACATGTACATATATATATGACATTTATGTACATGTATATATATGTGTGTACCATAATATACACATGACATGTGCATATGTACATATATGTGTATACACACACACACACACACACACACATATATATATATATACATGTATCACACACACACACACACATATATATATGTATACATGTATATATACATATATACAAATATATATATACATGTATATATGTATATATACATGTATACATATATATATCTGTGTGTGTGTGTGTGTGTGTGTGTGTGTCTATGTGTGTGTGTGTATATATATATATATATATGTACACATGTGATATGTATACATACAAATGTATATATATGAACATACATACATATATATATATACACATGTGTGTCAATATATATATGTATATATATACATACATGTATATATACATATATGTGTGTGTGTGTGCATAGATATATACATGTGTGTACACACACACACACACACACACACACACATGTGTATATATATGTACATACATGTATACATATATATACATGTACACATGTGATATGTATAGATACACATTTATATATATGTACATACATACATATATATACATGTGTGTACCTATATGTATGTATATATATACATATGTGTATATATACATACATATGTGTGTGTGTACACATATATATGTGGACAATATATTTGTACACATATATATACATATATATATACACACATATGTACATCTATATATATATATATATATATATATATATATATATATATATATATATATATATATATATATATATATATATATATATATATATATATATATATATATATATATACACATATATACATGTATGTATATTTGCACATATATATGTGTACACATATGTGTGTGTGTGTACATATATATATAGACACATATGTACATGTATATATATACATGTGTACACACACATACATGTATATATATGGGTGACCCTACAATAGTGGGTTACACTTTTGTAGACATGTTGAGTTTTTCTGAAATAACACATTTTTAATAAAATATGATTATTTAAGCCCTGAGAGGTTCCATTTGAAGGAATTAACTACAAATGATTAGTTCAAAGCCTCCTAGATTAAAAAAATAAAATATATGGATATAACATCTATACTCCTCATTAATACATGGAATGGAGTCTCCTTCGCACCTATTAAAATGTTGACAAAAAATCACTTTGACTTATCTTTTGGGAGATCAAATGAATCTATTTGACAAACCTATCTATGTAGTAAGGTACTACTAAGAAAAATATTTCTCATGATTATAATGTTAGTATATATTAAGTTTATTATGACTCTGTATTTTTAGTTTTACTAAACATAGATATTTCACCGTATGTCTACCTTGATGTTTGATGCTTATGGAAAAATAGTAAATGAGAGAAAAAAATTCTAAAAAATATCTATGCCCTAGGTATTTAAGCTCTATTTCTATCCAAAAAAATAAAGAAAATGAAATTGGCCAAATACACGTCAAGTTATAAGCTATGTAGTCAAGGTATGTCAAAATTATAGTTTAGTCAACTTGAAACATTAATAAAATATGAAATAATCATGATAATGTCATCAAACCAATTGCATGCCCTCCATATTGATGATACAAAACTAATTTCTAAAGAATCACATTGATATCTATTTTAGTTCAAAAAAGTTATGCTCTATGAAAACAATGTAACTCTTTGAAAATGATGTTTTCAGCAACATACCAGTTTTCCTGGGAAAAAGAAAAAATATTCAAATAAATTCAAAAATAGAAATAAAAGATATATTTAGAATCTAGATAGAAGATCATAAAAGAGTCTAATTTACTTCATCTTCTAATTTCAAACAGTTTAATGACAACATGCATCTTTATCTGAAAGTTTTTTTCAAAATGTAGAGTTCAGTGTCCATTTAGGCAAGAAAGTGTAACCCACTATTGTGGGTTCACCCATATACACATGTAATATATCATGTACACATATGTACATGTACACACACACACACACACACACACACACACACATATATATGTATATATGTATATATGTACACATATATATGTATATATACACATATATATCATACATACATACACACACACACACACACACACACACACACACACACACACACACACACACACATATATATATATATATGTACATGCATATATACACATATACATGCATATATACACATATCCATGCATATATACACATATCCATGCATATATATGTGTGTGTGTGTGTGTGTGTGTGTGTGTGTGTGTGTGTACTAAATAAAAATATCAAAAACTTTAAATTTAATGAAAAATGAATATTAAAAAATCTGAAAGCGACGGTTGATGAATCAGAAGCCAAGCCAAAACTTTCAATCCCACCGAAAGTGACAGTGAAAGTCACTTTCGGCGGGTTAAAAACCCTTTTGAAAAACCTAATTACTGACTTTCGATTGAAAGTCCCATGTTAGGAGCTTTCGATTGAAAGATCCTTCTTATTTTTGATCAAAAGTAAGGTAAGAACTTTCGATCGAAAGTTACTTCCAATTGGAAGTATGGATTTTTCGTACTTTCAATTGGAATTTACTCTCTTACGATCAAAAGTATGGGTTACTTTCTATCAAAAGTGTGAAGGGATTTTTTTGTCAATTGCACTTTTTGAGACATTTTCCTTCCGCTGAAAAGTGTAACCCACTATTGTGGGTTCACCCATTGTTCTAGGTGGTCTATGTTTCATTTTGTACCAATACGGGAATGTCTCGTTGTGACTTGTTTCAATTTAGTTTAGTCCATCTTGGTTGATGGCATCAAGAAAAATAAGAAGAGTGATGCTTTTAGTTGTTTATGTGGCTTGCATGATGATTTTATGTGAAGTGAATACAAATTTGATATAAGGATATCTCTATATTAATGATCATGTGTGTGGATGCGAATCGTAGAAGATTGATATATCATTTTTATATTTAAAAGTAATAGTGAAAGTGATCTTAGTAGTGGATTACATCTCATTTCATATATTATGATAGTGAATCAACCATAGATAGAAAATAAATGTGAGAAAACCATTAGTGAGACTTTATAAAAAATCAGCTTAACCGGTGTGACCTTAATCAATGTTTCATTTCATGATAATTATCTTTTTTGTGGTTTTTCACAGTTTGGGTTTCCACATAAATTCTGGTGTTCTTTGCGTTTGTATTGATTATATTCTTACATGTTCATATCTATTATAATTTCTAACTAGTAGAACTAAAGTTAATGTTGATATAACTATTATTATGATTTTTATGATCTGTGAATTTACTGACACAGTAAATTTTTTGAAAGTGTTTGTGAATAACTGATTCACCACCCTCTCAGTTATTTGGAATATTTAACATAGAAAAGTTTTGATCTTGGTAATGACATTTTCTGGTGATTAGGAATGTGTTCTTGGTGTTCTAAATACTATGTCACCTAGTGTCATGATTCTTTTAAGTTATTATGATTTAAAATATATTGTCAAAACTATTGATGTGGCATGTTGACATGGATCTTGATGTAGTGTGTTGATATGGCTTTTGATGTGGCATGTAAATCTCTCTATAGCATACAGAGGTTTGGTTATAGTTGGCATGTTGATAGTTTTCTTATACACATTTGATTTATCTTTGGTAGTTTTTTTAATTATTATTTTTCTATTGGATTAGATTAGGCTTTAAGATTTAGGGCTAGGTGTTATATTTATTAATTGTTGAAGTGTCAGATTTAGGCCCAGGTCTTGTGCTTAATTATTATCTCTTATCCAGATGGGTTCATGCTATATGAGACCTATCTATTTAATGTTTATCTTTTATCCATTTCAGTCCTTTGTTTTTATGCTTTTAGCATAGTACTTATTTTCATTTTGTTATTTCCTTGACCAACATGAAACTTGTTTGTAATGTATTTTGGCTCGGCTGACCTTGTTGTAATTTCCAATGATCTATGACATATATAAGGACTTTTTTTTCTTTGGAAAAATGTAAGTGTAAAGAGTGAAGCAAGTAAAGTGTGTGAACCAATTCAACAATGGGGAGAGAAGATTTTAGTGATAATGGAAGAGAATGAAAGACGGTAATAGTTTTCTGCTAGAGTGGATAATATTTTGCATATTAGTTTCTTTATCAAGAGAGTTTATCATTATCTACTTTCAAGAGGAGTAACTAATTTGAGACAATGAGTTTTGGGTACTCCAGTTTGTTACTATATATTGCTTCTTTGACAATGAGAGTCTATATGCAAATTTGAAGAAGTGAGCTCTTGTTTGTACTATAAGCTAGTGAGCCTTCTTATCTATACTCAATTTTGTATTGATAGTGAGCCTCTAGATTAGTGATATCATAGCCTTTCTAATTATATTATATACTTCAGTGAATTATCCTTGTGTGAAAGTGCTCACCATGGTTTTTCCTAGTTTGGGTTTTCCACGTATAAATATTGGTGTTTATATGTTTCTTTTTGTGTTCTTCACTTGCATACTCTTTCATGTGGTGACTATTGCAATTAGTTTTTTCATTTATTTATTTTTATGGTAATTCACTCCTACCCCCCTCACCTATCAGTGCCTGTAGTGTATTGATCACCTTTTGGCATTCAGAAATGTTCAAAAGTACAATAATTTTCATAGTACTTTTTGAAATAAATAAAAAGAGTGTCATACTATCTCCATGATTGTACATTTGAAGTTACCTAAAATCAATATAACATGGATAATTTGGTTGACATTGTAATTTATTGTGGTTGTGTGAATGATATTTCCTTCTCTTCAAGGAGTGTTCTAAATGATTAAAGTTGTTCACACTAACTTTGGATAACCAAGCATAGTTTTCAATTTCATAAGAAGGTCAATGAGGATAAGGAACCAATGAACATCACCATTTCGTTGAATGAATTTTTTGATTAAACAAAACTATATTATAGAACTTGATCCCACTTTTCCTAGGATAGGCACTAGTAATATGTGATTCAATCTAGAAGTTTCATAAAGAAGTTCTCAAAGTTGAACCACTTTATTTTTCATATTTAGTGGGATTAGTTATAGTTTAAATTCTAGTTCTAGTGCTAGAGAATGCTATAAAATTAAAAAAATAGAACCAGTTATAATGAAATTATGCATTTTCTTGGAATATTTCTATTGAAATCTATGTACTTTAAAGATTATCTGATAAATAGAAGTTAAATCTAAATGATATTGTAAAAAAGAGACTTACCTAGGTTTTTTAGATTCTAGAAAATAAAACACTAAAATTCTAAGGTTGTGTCATGTGAGTTGACCACCAACCCAAGGCCTCAAGCATTGAAATTTTCTAATAAATAAGGTTTTCATACATAATTGGAACAACTAACATAATTCAAACTTTAGATCATAAAAACCAAAAATTTCTTGCAAAGTAAACTAAAATCCACCATATGAATACCACCACATTAGAAGCTTCAATTTTAAAAAGACTTACATTATGGAAAACTAGTAGCATTTCATTTGATCATAGTTGTCTCCTTATGGGCCAACCCTAGAATAGGTCAACCAAGCCAACCTTTTCTAGAATAGGTTGACCAAGTTGACACATTCCTTGGAATTAGGTCAATGAATTTGACCTTTTTTTTAATAGCTCAACCAAGTCAACCTATTCCCCATGGGTTATGAGCCTCGGGCTCGGTGTTTCCTTGGGGATTCAATTTTTCAAAATTTGGTGACCCCGTTAGCTTAATTTGTTTTCCCCACCCAAAAAATAGTATAAAAGGAATCCTAGGAACCTATTTTTCCAATAGGAATGATGATTCATGATAGAAATCTCATGTTCAAGTATTCATTCATCCAAGCATTCAAGTCTTCAAAGATTCAAGGATCCTTCATGGGCATCTTTACTCTTCAAGATCTAGCATATTGTTGGCCATCAAGGGATGATATATACATTGAGACATTCATAAACTTCTTCATTTGATGCACACTTACATCCATGCCTCTATGAAGTGACTTTGGTAGATCCATAGCATTTGTAGTGATTTCCTACACTGTAAGTTCAAGATCAACATACAAACACAACAAAATTCTTATTGACAAGGGTATCTTAAAGCAACGTGAATATTTACATTTTTCTTATTTCATTTACACATTTACATTTCAATTCAAGGTTGATTCCTCAATCTAGGGCTTGATCAAGGTAAGCTCTTATCCACCCCAACCCCAACACCTAGTTCTCAATGTGCAAGATTAGGATTTCAAAATTGGAGGCACAGATCTAGAAGTTGCAAACAAATATCTATCATAAAAATATGGGTCAACTTTAGTAAAGTGCCTCAGGAACATGGTGACTTGGTTGAACTATTCGAAAACATGGTGACATGGTCAACCTATTCCCAACATCTTGAGATTTTTAGGGTTTTATGGGTTTTCAACCGTGATCACAAATCCATAGTCCAAAATTCAGCTACAACACCATAATAGAAGTTTTCATAGTAGAAAAGAATATTCCTCTTCATACTTCAAGGTGACTACCTCATTATATATTTCAAATATTATTTTAGATCTATTTTCACATCTTAATTGGGTTGATTTCTTACGTTTAGCACCTAGATCTCTATTGCTTATCTCACTAAATCAATTAGTTGAATTTGACAAGTGAGTTTACACAACCTTAATCAAATATTACATTTCATAAAAGAGGACTTTCTTCTTTACTTCCTTAGTATAATTTAGGTTTAGCATTACCATCCCCTCATCTTCTTTGGTTTTTGCTAATCTAACTTAAGTTATACTGAGAGTTACACCGAGAATCCCATCTCTCTCTTGTATTTCTAATACTAGTGTTGAAATGGTTGATTAATGAACATACCTCACATACTTTACATTACTAAATTCATTGACACAATTTTCCCCCTAAACATTTTGGTAATGTGTCTCCACCTTTTGATTTTAGAGTTAGACCCTTTTATCTCTCTTATTTTCTTCTTGGAATTAGGTGTTCACCTTCTTTTGGTGAACCCAAAATATTAAAACTACCTTTTGAATTCGAAGTTAGACCCCTTGATCTCTTTTTATATTTTCCCATTGGTGAATCCTATTTTGGAGTTAGATTTAGCTATATGTGTGTGGTTAGATCTTTATTTTTTCTTTATTACATTACTAATTGTGTGCTTAGTTCTTATTAGATTTTTTTTTTAATCTCATCTTATATGAGCTTTATTACACTAAGTCTAGCCTCTAGCATTCTTGTTAGGAGAAGCCATAAACTCATGGGCTCTTTTTACCATGATTCCTCTTTCCTTCCTAGGACCCATCATGATACTAATATATTTCCCAAAGATCTCAAATCCATAATGAAACATAATTCTTCTCATTCCTCCCATGGTGAAGATGAAGCCTTAAGAATTCCCCCTTCCCAAGTTGATAATATTTCTCACGAGTTTGATAGATTAGAAAATTGGCTTGTGCAAGAAAAACTAAATTTGGATATTGTTGTCGCTATTAAGGCTATCAAGAAGCTTATTACTCATGCTGACAATAACACATCTATTTTGCATGGTAGTTCATACCTTATTAGTACTCATAATAATCCTTTGATGAAATTTTCTGAAGAGTTAGGATACACTCCTTCCAAAACCATTGAACCTTCTATCCGTATTTCTACTACCATTCCTAGTATTCCTACTTATATGCCACCTCTCATGAGAACCTCTACACAAGTTTCTAGTCCTTTAAGTGTTGATCTTCCTAATCCTTCACTTCCTTTGAGTGTTCTTCCTACCTCCATATCTTCTTCATTACCCTCATACAATGTTGTCCCTTTCACATATTCCAATCCTCTTCCTATTCCTTCTAATCCTCAACCAACATCCTTGAATTTTCCTTCATCTTCCTACAACTTTCCTATTACATCCAATATGACTATGCTTACTATTAGGTCTTCTAATCTTACCATTAGTAGCTTAGTTCAAATTGTCACTTCTTTACAACAAGTAGCTCAATTCACTCAATCCAAGTACAACATCCCTACATGTGATATCAATGTCAGTCCCCTTTCCTTAGATATCCTTCATGTTCTTATACCAAAAGATATGGTGACACCTCATCTTGAGACTTATAATGGTAAGGATTATCCTATGATTCATGTTAGGACTTTCCAAACTATATATAGTTATTTTTCTCATGACTTTAGACTCATGGCTAAGTTGTTTACAAGTACTTTTAGGGATAAATATTTGCAATGTTATTTCTCTTTACCTCCTTACTCTATTAATTCCTTTCAAATGTTGGCTAATGACTTCAATCAAAAATTTCAAAATAATATTGGTCCTCAAATTTATTTGACTGATTTAATGTGTTGTATGAAAAATGTTAAAGAAAAAGTTAGAGACTTTATTGGTAGATTTAAACATTTGTATGCTCAAATTTCTTATCATGTGCCTAGTCATGATATTCAATGTATTTTTATTTCTATTTTTTAAAAGGACATCAGAGATAAGATTCTCCTTACTGGGCACACTTCATTTTCACATCTTTATGGAGTGCTTCTCCACTATCAGTTATAAGTGAGACATCTTGAGTGCTCTACTCTAATAGCTCCTATTAATGTGGATAAGATTTATGTTATCATTAATCAAAATATTTTCTCTAAGCCTAACAACTACATAAATATTCATAAAGAAATAAACATGGTTGATGATCTAGTGCCTACTACATCCAAAGGTAGGACTACTTTTCCTTTGTGTATCATCCTAATCATAAATACATATGTAAATTTATTTGAAATTTTTCCTATAGTGATGTCAAAGTTAATTAAGTCTAAAATTCTTAAACTTCCTCCTATCCATCCTATTGACACTAGGAAACCAATGCCTAAGCCATTTGATCAAAATATTTTTTTGTCAATTCCATCATCAACCTAGTCATGATACTCAAATGTGTTATTCTTTGAAGAATGTTATTCAAGACCTTATTGATTCTAATGCTATATCTATTTATGCTGATAGTAATAGTAAAAATAAGTCTATAGTACCAAAATTTGCAAATCTACTTCAACCCTTTGCCTTCACATTCAACAAATGTCATTAATCAACCTTCTTCTCCGGTTACCAAAATTAGTTATGATGATAAGTTAGAAGAAGCTAATCATGTGGTTAATCATGTTGAGTCTCAACCTAAACCTTCGCCTAAAAATTTATCTCCTATGACCTTTGATGAATCTAATATCTTTAAAGAACCTAATGGTCCCCTTTACATTACTTCTAGGGTTTCTCATATTCTTTCTCGTGGTAATTTGATTCATCCCAATTCCACCGTGAATGTTATCACTTAAGAACATTTTTTTAGTAAACGATTACATAAGGATATATATGATACTTCTAGTGTTTGGATTCAAACTTGTAATTGTTTTCCTTATCACCCTCAAGATTCTATTAATATTCCTATGACTATTTCTAGTAAGGTTGTTTACACTACCTTTGTTGTCATTCCTACTTCGGACCAATTTCAAGTTAAGCTTGGAATTCTATGGCTTTCCTCCATGCAAGATATAGCCTCTCCTATTCATAAGGCCATAATTTTTCCCCACAAAGGAGAATTTATCACCATTATTCATTCAATTTACAAACCTTCACATCCTCAAGATTGTGCTAATATAGATTTATTTTGGCCATCTCTTTCCCAAAAATTGCCTAGTCATCTTGATCATCACTTTCGATCCTATCAATGTTAGAACATAGAAAAGATTTTGGAGCTTAGCATCCCTAAAGATGCTACTCCTACAACTGTCTTACCTAACCCACCTATTCCTCTACCTATTATTCGTCAATCCGTAGACATTCCCTCGGTGGAACCTATGATTGTGAAACCTAATCCTTCAAGTTGATCTCATACAACTATTTGTAACCAACATGATCAACAACATTGCAAAAACCTTCAAGCTAAGGCTAAGGCTTGTTACATTTCTTCTTACACTACATCTTCTTCTCAACCTTTTTCTTCCTATGATCGACACATGCTTGAGCCTTTAAAGGAAGTTAATCAAAATAACAATATGAAAAAGGATAAACATGATGATTTTGTTCATATTTTAAATTCTATTTATCTTGATATGGAAGATACTCTTGATGATGATTCTACTACACATATTAGTGATGATGAATATGAGAATATTGATATGTATTATGATTTTCCTAACATGTTTTCTACATAGCTTAAAACTCCTAGTGAAGAGCATAGTGACTCCCACTAAAGTCTGTGCTTGGATCTAGAGTTGGTTCCTACTATGTTGGATGTTGTTCCCCTTGTGATTTTCTCACCCCTCCCTGTCATTTCAGACTAAGATGGTGGGGGCATGTGGCATGCTTGATGTGGACTTCTCTAGCATGGTAGTCTTTATGTGTTCGTGTTGTATTTCCCTCGTGTTGTGATTTTTATTATATGTTTTATATAGATTTCTTTAGATGATTTTTGACTTCTCCATTGGAACAAGATGATAAATTAGTCAAACATGTGTGAGTATTCTATTTTTATCTCTCACCTTATATTTTGTTGTTACATATTGTGTTTTATATGTTCTATTATTCTTAAATGTGTCCTTGTGTAGTCTACTTGGATGCTTGTGACATAGTAGCACCGAATCTTTTTGTGATGTAGGGAAGGGATGAAGGATTCAATAATGGATGGTCCAAACCTACACTACCAATTATAACAACAACATAGTGGAATACAACAAGATAATGTTTCAAAACAAAATTTCATTCAACATGCCTGGCTATAAGGCCTTCCGGGTTGTAGCCTTATACAATGAAATGATAAAGTATCCAAGCTAGTATAGCTCTGAAATACATCATAAAATGATGGAAACACTAAGGCAGATCTAAACTTGAGCTCGTAAGCCTCCAAGCAATCTCCTTGTCTCCAAGCATACAAACCACTAGCTCTGCTATTACAATATCAGACAAAACATCTGATCTACAAGATCTCGCAGGATCCAAGTATGCTTCTCCTATAGTCTAATTATGTTCTTCCCATCATATCACCCCCAATCTTCCTCTAAACATCTACCCAAGCTCTCAATATATAGCCACCTAAGCCACAAGTCGGCCAATCAGGCATTTAATTACATTATAGATCCAACCTGGAAGAGTAAACCAAAACTAAAGAAATAATGAACAAAACTTAATAAAAAGTTATATTTAGGTCCACACATTATCCAATAATATGTCCCTAACTTATCAAGGCCCCATCTCATCACACAAAACCGCACAAGATGAAAAACCCCAAGTTTCACGTGAAATAGGCTGAAAATAGGTACCCAAGAAAAACGGTCATAACTTTCAACTCATAATGAATTAGGACTTGTATTCTTAGGTGAAGATATTAATTTAGGTCCTATTTAAGCCCTAAGAGTGCAAAGGCTGATTCACTAAGGATCAATGGATACATGATGTGCAATCAGCATGCAGAATGCAGGAAAATATGGCTCCGATGACAAGGAAAACAACTCTAACTTTGAAACGGTCCATCCAATCCTTATGTGACCATAGGATAAGGTTACAAAATAGGTCCTCAACATCATGTAAGATTATCACAACATGAAACCAATAAATGCAATTATTATAATTCAAATGACTGAAAATAGGAAATGTTTTCGGTTTATGCAAGATTGCTCAAAGCCTGAGATGCTCCTCCATCAGACAGCCCAAGTAAATAAAAGAAAGTTCTCATAAAATTTTGAAGGAAACTAGAGTAGGTATTCCATATCTATTCTTACCCCATATCTCCTTTGTTCCTTCATTCCATGTTGTCTTTACTTTATCCACTCTCACACTCAGCAAATCATCTTGTCCTGTACTTTTCTCATCTTTCCTTCCTACTACTAACAGAAACTGATTCTGACCATCTTTTCCACTATTGATTACACTAGTACTTTAGTTAATCATATCTTCTCCAAACTTACTAATTATCTTGACATCATCAGTAGTCCTCTCTGTTACTATTGCCATCATTTGCTACACTGTCTTTGTCAGAAAGTCCATCTGCCTCTTAATATCTATAAATTCCTCAACTATGTCATGCTCCTTTCCTTTCAAACTCAGATTCCTTTCATCCACATGAATAGGTTCATCAACTCTTTTCTCCTGATGTTTGTCATAAGGAAAACACCTGATAACTCCACATCCCTTAGCCCCAACTTCCTGCAAGGGTAATAATGTATGCCTGGATCCACCATGCATTACCACATATGTATTGGCATGACCATCAAACATAACATGTCTATCAAATTGTCAAGGTCTCCCAAGCAATAGATGACAAGCATCCATAGGCAATACATCACATAATATTTCATCATGATAAGATCCAATCTAAAAATTAACCAAGCATTTCTCTTCAATCCTAACCTTAGACACATCTTGTATCCAACTAATCTGATAAGTATTAGGATGTTTCCTTCTTTCCAAATTCAACTTACTAACCATCTCTTCTAAAACAAAGTTCTCAAAACTACCACCATCAACTATGACATTACATACCTTATCCTTGCACTTCATCTGGTTCTAAACAAATTGCTTCTTTGTACTTGTTCTTGGATGCATGTAGCCAACCTCCTAGTGATAAGAAGTTCACCTTTTTCTGTGGCATTCTCAATGTATTCTTCAGTAGTTAGTGCAACTCTTCTTTTAGGACATTGAAAGCTTCTATTACCCTTCTAACCACAAAGAAAACAAGTACCAGTGAACTCATTTTTCCATCTCCCTCTTGTTGGTGTCCAAAATGACGCTTATGCTCTAACAGGCTACCAATATACCCACAAAGGATTTTAAGAATAGTTAGCTCCAAAATGGAATGAGGTCTTAGGGACAAGACTGCCCTCTTTTGCTTCTAGCTCTGCAAAACCAAGGTAGGTGTACCTAACCTAGTATAAACTATACTTCACACACCAAAGACTGGGTTTGAATAACAGATAAATGGATACCAAGAAAGTACTGAATGTTAACCACACACTCATTGACTCTCCATTGCTATGGGGTAGAACCATAGACAACCAAATGCTAAAAACTTAAAGAATGGTTCTTATTTTATGTGTTTGAATCATAACAACCAATCAGGACATGTCAACAAAGAAATACTTATCTAGGCCAATGCCTCATCCATTGGGCAAGGTTTCTTAGATAGATCACACACACACACCAGCATTATATCTGAGATTCAAAGCCATAAACATATCTATAATCTCCTTTACTACTTATATGAAATCCTCACATAGACAAGAGATAGACCTATGTCTCATTTTAGAGCATCATTTAATCTAATCCTGGATTAGAACTGAAAAATGAAGACATATACATGGATAAACATGCAGTGAGCTAGAAAACTCAAAATCTATCTGCAATGACACAGAGGAGAGATAAGAGTCATATATCTGTATTAAGTTTGAAGAATCCTCAAGTGCATACAATCCATCCAAAGGAAACCTTCTTGCAAACTCAGCTCAAACCTACAACTTTCTTTCAAATTTCCAAAAAAAAATCAAGACAAGTCATTACAATTCAGATTGGTAGAAGACTCACAATAGAAAAGTTTTAAAATCTAACTCCCAATGCTACAAAATGATCGTGAAAATCCCTTTATACTAGGGTTACAATGCAAGCATATGATCATTTGAAATTTAAAATCACCTAACCCCACCGAGAAATAAACATAGACATGATAGGGGTCAAGCCACAGCAATTGACAATCCATTCTGCCCACTCCAGCCACTCAAAACTTGATTTTCGGTACCTCCTGCCACAAAAAACACTTAGCAAGCTCAAATGGCCACATGCATTGCATGGACATTCAGTTTTTAACCGTTTGCCTTCAGTCGCGCAATTGCACAGTCACATCTCTCACCGCCACAGGGAACAGGCAAAAATTTTATGCTTGGTCGCATGATCGCATAGCCCAGAAATGGGCTATGCGAACATGCGACACCATTTACCTTTACCGCTGACGCTGCCGCTTGCCATAAGATAGTTTGTCGCATGTTCACAAGCCAGAAAATTGGCTCACACGAACATGCAACAAGCCACTACCATGCACCCCGCCGGCCGTTATAATCACCGCTGAGAAATCCCACCTGGGCCCGCGTTCAAATCCACCTTCCCGCCAGTGCGGTCCAATCGGAAACCACCACGACACCACTTGCCAACTCGCCTATCAACAAATACAAATGGGCCCTAGGGACACGTGGCACCCTGTCGCATGATCACATAGCCCAGGAATGGGCTATGTGAACATGCGACCACCCGTAGACCGCAGCCACCATAACCACCACGGCAACAGAAAATGTCAGTCACATGATTGCATAGCCTTGCAAAAGGCTATGCGAACATGCAAGTGACTGCTAGCAAATTGTCACCACTACCACCAACCGCGTGGAGTTAACACCACTGCCCGCCTAAGACCTGGGCCCGCCATGCGCCACGTGTGACACCACTACCAAACAGACACTGCCACTAGGAATAAGGACACATGTTGGCCGGTCGCATGATTGCATAGCCAAAGAATGGGCTATCCGATCATGCGATAGCCAACCAAAGGCTGCCACATCACCACATTCGCCAGCAGGCCCAAAGCAAACAAACCATCAGCACCACATCGGACGGTGGGCGCATGATCGCATGGGTAAGGAATATTCCATGTGATCATACACCGACCGTAGATCTTTGATCTCTGATACTGGGCCCCACTAACAAGTCTGATAAATCACCGCCACATGGACCAATCGAACATGAGCCTTACCTTTTAGAGGATCGGACGGTTGTCACAAAAGCACATAGCCTTAACACATCCTTCACGCTTTAACGACAACCGTTGATCTTTTGTCATGTCAGGACCCTCTGCCCAATTCAGAAACCAAGTCCCACCATACATCGCACTTGCGCACTTAGAAAAGTAAACTGCCAGGCAACCTTACAGAATTGAGACCCACATGGACAGGTGGCAAGCAGTTGCATGATCGCATGTTAGAAAAGTCTGATATGCGGCCATGTGATAGCCAATCAGGCAAGAAGCTGGACCCACCACACGGTCGAACATGCGCAATTAAGATAAAGTTGAAAACACACAAAGTTTTTGGCACCAAAAGACAAGTGCACCAAGCTGGAAGGAAAAGGTTGAAAACAATGAGGGTTTTCGGCAAAAGATCAAAAACACATAGGAATAATGACAGACCAAAGGGTAGAAGGGAAACTGAAAACAACACGGGTTTTTGAAAACACTGCATGTTTTTGACACTGTGGCAAAATTTTAAAAAAGCTTCCTGCGGACCTTCGAAATTGAAAATCTTTCTGGGTTTTGCAAAGTAGGAGACACGACATGGGCTGAAGCAAGGTGACAACACTGAAGAGCACGGGGTAGGACACTTAAAAAAATCATGCAGGGGAGAGGCCAAATTCATGAGACTTTGCAATGAGTGGAAAATAGACTAACACCTCTTTGTCCAACATTATAGTTATTAGCATCTTGACCACTACTAGATCCTTCATCAGTCTTCTTACGATTACCTCCAACAAATATTTCATCAGTCTTTCCACTTTTGTTCCTATTATTTTGTTTCCCTTCAAACCTCTTGTTTAGCTTTTTCCTCAATCTTCAATTCCATCTAATAAGCATCTCCTATAGTTGTCATCTGAATAGTAATTAACTTTTCTTGAATACCAGGTCTCAAGCCATAAACATACCTAGAAACCTTCTCTTTATGAGCTTCAGAATGACCATTCCTAATCAGGATTATGTAAAACTCCTTAGTATACTCTTGCACTGATTTGTTGTTCTGTCTCAAGGCTTGCATCTTCTTAAACATCTCTAACTCATAATCCACCAGAATGAATTTCTTTTTCAACTTGTCAACCATTCGGTTCCATCTAGTGGTCTTTTCTTTTCCTCTCCTACTTCTTTCCAATTGAACTTCTCTCCACCAAATATTTGCATGACCCTTTAACTTAGTCTTTGCAAATCGAACTCTATTGGGATCTTCTATTTCTTCATACTCAAAGTCCTTATCTATCTCATTAATCCAATTGATCAACTCTTCTCACCTAAGGCTTCCAAAAAATGTAGAAACTTCAATCTTAGGTCTTTTCCCAATTTTGGACATACCCTTTAGGATTCTATTCTCTTCTGGATCCCTGGCTTCTTCTATAGCTTCTACAAAATGATATTCCTCAGACTCAACACTGTCATCCTTCAAGGTAGTCTTATTTCTCAATTCCTCTTGTAGATCTTGCACTTGTTTCTGCAAAGCCTTGAAATCATCAAGACTGAATTCTCCAGTAGGTTCTTCCTCTGAGATCTCTCGAGCTCTCCTTGGAGGCATCTTCAATCCAAGGTCATGGTGCAAATTGCCTTACCTCGGCACTCTGTCCAAACACTCATCATCTTCAAGCTCTGATACCACTTGACATAGGGTAGGGATGAAGGATCCAATAATGGATGGTCCAAACCTACACTGCCAATTATAACAACAAAAAACACAGTGGAATACAACAAGATAATGTTTCAAAATAGAATTTCATTCAACATGCCCGGTTGTGAGGCCTTCCGAGTTGCGGCCTTATACAATGAAATGATAAAGTATCTACACTAGTCCATCTTTGAAATACATCAAAAACTGATGGAAACACTAAGGCAGATCTAAACTTGAGCTTGCAAGCCTCCAAGCAATATCCTTGTCTCCAAGCATACAAACCACTAGCTCTGCTATTACAATATCAGATAAAACATTTGATCTACAAGATCTCCCAAGATCCAAGTATGATACTCCTATACTCTAATGATGTTCTTCCCATCATATCTCCCCCTATCTTCCCCTAATCATCTACCCAAGCTCTCAATATATTTCCAGCTAAGTCACAAGTCAGCCAGTCAGGCATTTAATTACATTATAGGTCCAACCTGGAAGAGTAAACCAAAACTAAATAAATAATGAACAAAACTTAATGAAAAGTTATATTTATGTCCACACATGATCCAAGAACATGTCCCTAACTTAGCAAGGCCCATCTCATCACACGGAATTGCGCAAGATGAAAAACTCCATGTTTCACGTGAAACAGGCTAAAAATAGGTACCTGAGAAAAATGGTCATAACTTTCAACTCATAATGAATTAGGACTTGCACTCTTAGGAAAATATATAAATTTAGGTCCTATTTAAGGCCCTAAGAGATAAAAGGCTTATTCATTAAGGATCAATGGCTACACGATGGGAAATTAGCACACAGAATGCAAGAAAATATGGTTCCAGTGGCAAGGAAAATAACTCTAACTTTGAAACAGTCCATCCAATCCTTATGTGACCATAAGAGAAGGTTCAAAAATAGGTCCTCAACATCATGTAAGATTTACACAACATAAAACTAATAAATGAAATGATTATAATTCAAACAACAAAAAATAGGAAATGTTTTTGGTTGATGCAAGATTGCTCAAAGCCCGAGATGCTCCTACATCATTTTGGTCTCGATGTTGCGAGCCCAAAAAGAATATTCTTCGTATATCTTACTTTTTTTTCCTCCACTCTGTTGTAGTTCAACTTCCTTTGGATAATTATGACATCTCATACTTTATATAATATTACATATTATCATATGATCATACTAACTCCAAATTTAGTGGATCCCTTTATGTTCTCTCTTTTGTTATGTGTTCATTTCTACTAGAATGTTCTCTCTTGGGGGCATTTAATCATGGAAACTTTATTTTTGGATGCATGCACACCTTTTTTTAAAGGCATTTCTCTTGTTGAGGAGTTTTCAATTTCTCTAATATGCAGGTATAC